>NIRI02000064.1:34214-57354 GCA_003604175.2 Clonorchis sinensis | reverse complement strand
CCGTTGCACAATTCATGCTGTTTTTTGACCTTATGTTTAATGAAAGCTGAGCTCCATAAGAAAGTGTTGTGATGAAGTTCGCTGAACAAAATTATCTCGTCCGTTAAATCGAGGAGTATAAAGCAAACAAACGTCGATGACCGATCTTCCTGAGTGGAATTTGCATTCGATATTCTGTAGATGTTATTTTATTCTTAAAGAAAGCCAAAATATGCTAAAGTGCGATTTCGTCTTTTACGTCTCGTAAACCGGCAGCGAAATGCGAATCGGCGGTGGTCGGTGGCCTTGAGACTTCGTTCACTTAAACAAAATGCTATGAGCAACATACCACTTACAAGTGTAAATGGATTAGACTAACTCCCCTTAAAAGTCACAACCTCGAAAACCCCATAGTTCCGGCGAAAATAATTTGGGTGTGCTTCTAGTGAGCGGCGCTCGACGTTCTTCTCGAAACAAGAGCTTCCACGCTCGTGCCGGTTTAGTGGTGACCACGTTCACATTGGATGAAGCTCACCGCCTATGACGCTGTTCCCTATCCCCACCCAAAACACCCTGTACTCACAGTCCTCGTCAGTCATGCCTTTATTCTGACGGTAATGTTATGAACATGCCTGGCTGCATGCCACCCACAAGCTGGGAATACACATTCTCTAACATGACCATGATAGACAAGAGATTGAGCCGCATTCAGTTGAGTGTGCGGTCCAAATGCGATTGGTGTGCAAATGAGAGCATTTGGCGAATCGCGCGCTATTTGGTTTGAAGTAGAACAGGTGGGAGTTGAGGGCGACTCGGGCACTGCGCCTACCTGATCAGCCCGATTGTGAATGGGCAAACTGGTGGTGGGCTGTCGAAGAGTTCCCAGCCAACTTATGACAAGTTAATATATCCGCTCTAGAGAACTTATCGTGTGAAGCGAAATAAGAGGTCCCCTTGTGCATCAATGCTCGTCACAGAGCAATGAGTTGCTTGTTGGCCATGAAGTGAGACTGGACTGTTTTGCACGGTATCATTATTTTTGGTTCGTTTGGTGGGTGATGGTTACAACGCGAATTAATTTGAGAAAAGGAAAAGACGTTTTTGTGGTTGTATGTTGTGTATGGAATTGGAAGGAGTTAGTGCAAGTACTGAAATATTGTAATGTGCTTGAAGAATGTTACAGGCCGTGATATCTGCCGGTGAGTTGTTACAAATGGAGTGGCGTCCCAAGGAAGGTGTCCGTGGAAGAAGTTTTGCTGTACGTTTCATCCGTCTCCAAATATTGGGGTGCATGAATTGTAGTGTTCCCCAAGAGCGAATGCGTACCGGTGATATCTTGATTGGGAGTAAGAAAGAGGTTTTATTAGGTGGAAAACGTAAGCGAGTAATAGTAAAGAGTATCGTGGATCTGGCGATCTGACTAATAGTAGAACCTGTTCGGATAACTCTCGCTGACATGGGGAAACAGCAAAATCCGCAATCTCGAATTTCGTACTGTATTAGTAAGTGGAACGAATAAGCTACTACACCGGTGGAAATCACTATCCTAGGTAATAGTGCTTGTTCAGTTTTAATATAAATCAATGGTCCGAGCAACGCTTCCACCGGCTTTCATTCATGAACAATAACCACAAAGTTGCTGAAAACTCCTTGACAGCCGAAGACCGATTTCATCCTTCTTGGGGATCATCCGGTAGATGCAGTCGCCGAGTTCCTATCAATTTCATGTTCTACTGGAATCCAAATTGCACGAAATTCGCGATACACCCTCATTTGCATACTAAGTTAGCTGTAACGAAAGATTCATGTAAATAATAGGAGAATCAATCAACTGAACGTGCTGAACGAGGGCTGACTAATGTTTTATTGATACGACATTCGAGCGATCCCAGTATGGGTTCGTGAATGAACACTACTCATCATATTGCTGAAAACCAGAACATCCACACCGAACTGGAGAAAAACAGCTGACTGAAACCCGAGTACTCCAATCTTGGCCACAATGAGGTGGCTCACTCAACTGACGGCCTCACGCGACTAAACAGCTTGCAGCGGTGGCGTATAAGCAGTAAACACCTGAAGAGACGCAACGAAACACATCCGGATTATTGTCCAACTCTACAATGGTGTACTGCTTCCAGAATCGTTACAAGGTGAGGTTCTCCGCACATGTGGCGTAGATGGTACAGAGCTTATTTGTGAAGCATACAACGCCGCGATGTAGTTCACTTTGTTATTTGGGGTAAGTAAGAAGGGTGAGAAAAACATTCAGTGTTTGATAACCGGACATCGTGCTTCTGGTGGTAAATAGTGCTGAGATATGCCGAAAAACTGTCGAAAAAAATAATTTGCACAGAATAGATGAAGTGATGCCACTCCACCCATGTGTTGAGCGTGCCAGTGGTCTGATTTCCCCGGACAGCCAAGCAGGTGAACTAGGCAACCAGTTGACAGCAAAGTATGAAAGTCACCGAAAGCAAACAAATGCACTGACCACTGACGTCTCACTGGATGGAGAGTCCGATATGGGACACGGTGCTCACAGATGTTGACAGATATAACCCAGACAAGCGCTCAGTTGCACATATGCAACCAAACTAACCAATTCAGTTCCTTCCCCCAATCTCCCTGACAGTGGAAAGTTCAAGACCACTCCTGAATGGGTCAATATCAGCTGCCGTCCCGACCGCGTAGCAATCCAGTCCTATTCCCAAAACCACCGGTGAAAGAAGCCGTGGCAACTTAAGCTACTGCACAGCATATTGTTGACAGCTGATGAGTTGCTGCACACATTTACCGAACAGAAGAGTTTGTGACAAGTTTGTGGGCATGATTAGATTTCCGACAATCTAAGAAATCGTGTGTTGGAAGTATGGAAAGTAATCATGACTGCTCATGCACCTGAGGAAAACAAAGCGCACGAAAGGATGCAAAACTATTAACAATGGAAATGGAAACTCTGGACACCCTACAACTGGTTTTGCCATTCTTGGGACCCATCGGATATGTCTTTCCACTAGATCCTTATCAGCCTCATCGACCCTTCGAACAGAAAGTTGTACGCATTTAGCGATAAATACTGAGCTGCAATTTAACTTCGTGTGGATGACAGACGCAGATGAACTTCACCTCCGTTTACTATTTCTTATTTCGCTAAAAATGGCTTCTGGATTCGCACGATATAAGCCTTTTCACCACGAACAGACATTTTCCAAACATGTAGTCAAATGTGACCACAAGTGTCAGTAGAAGCTATATCTGTTCTGGTCCTCATGTTCATTTAAAGTGAAAAATTTTGGTGCAGGAAAAACAACCTGAAAATGTACATCACTATTGTTTGGGGCCCAAGGGAAGCATTTCACAATATACGAGGTGGATAACTAACGCTATCCGTCACGAATAACCTAACGCAGTGTGATGGTTTGTTTAAGTCCACAACCCAGTCAGCTATGTTGGAGATGCGTAATTGTGACACACAGAGCCTCTCATACCAGGTTATTCGATTGGTAGACGTCTTACTAACACAGAGAGAAGAAAGCACCAGCAGAACTAGAAAAGCCGATCGAGGTTATCCAGTTTTCCAGCATGCGCTTCACACCCACAGTGTACAGTCTCCGAGATGCCTAAGTGGTTAGAGCGAGACTTTACTGACCGGAAGGCCCGTGGTTCGAACTGAAATCTGTCTCTCGATTTCCTCTGTCTAGGCTGGGGCAACCTGACAGTATCCAAGCCCTCATGCTTCCTTCTGGTGGCACGACAGTTAGGCGCCGAACGGGTTACAGCTGAACAATTTTTTTTGCAATATACGTACCCGGAAGTTGCATCACCTCTGACGGTATTGTGACAGACGAAATGAAAACATGAATCTCAAAGGCCAGAATTGCTTCTGCCAACTTGCGCCACCTGTAACGCCAAAACGGTATCTATATGGTTCTCAAAGGAGTGTACTTCAGACTGCAGTGGGGCTGTATTTGTATGGCTGCGAGACGTAATCACTTTGGGCGGAGGAGTTGAGACATCTTCAGGTCTTTGACCACCGATGTGTTAGAACTATAGCTGGAGTCGGCTGAAATCAACGAATTCGAAACGAGGTGATCAGGAGACGGGTTTCTTGGTGAAGCAGACGGCATTTCACAGAAAGGAGGCATCCAGCAATGCAAGCTGGCGCAAACGCAGGGGTGCGCAGAAACTGACACGGCAGAAGAGAATGAAAGACGTTACGAAACGTTTGGGTGTTGTTGGTGCTGCCCGCCTTCCAAGATTTAGTTCACGCAACTCGTCCTCTACCTGCCCGGAGACACTGAAGTATATGACGGCGTCAATGTTATCAGATCATATCATATAGCTCGTAGGCTTTGTTCTGTACGGCACAGTCGCGGCAGATCCAACAGTTCCGGTGATATCTATGTGCTCTGAACGCTGAACTGACGAGCTCCAGTCACCAGTTCTTCCTTCCATGCAGTCCGATTTGTTGCTTCCGTTACACAGTGAACAAGGTCCTGGTGGGCAGCTTTTGAAATTCCGACCAAAGTGTTCAGTTACTGAAGCTTTGTTGTGTTGTTTCTTCGCTATCAGTGGACCATACAGAAGCTGATTCGAAATCCCGTTACGAGGAGACTGAATCCTACTGTGACGGTTTGTGTCTGCGTAATCCAGTGAGACATACTGGGGTATTTGTGTGACATTCAGTCTCATAACAGGTTGGTCAATGGTTAGAGGCCCAAGCAACACAGTCTCCTGGCGCTCCAGTTTTGGCATTGGAACATGCTGTTTAAAAATGTAATCCACAGGCATGTCCCGCCAAATATCGCTACTTTGCGATCAGGCTTTCGAGCCAAATGTTTTGGTCGATGACCCTAAACGTCCTACTGCCTCGATTTGGTGCCCTGCAACCACGATTCCTACAACTGAAAATACTGTCACGTTACGTCGGCCAACGCATGGTATCATCAACTGGGCCACCTTACTTGCCACGTACGGCAAGGTGAGGAAGCGAAAACGGGTATAACTGACGCCTCTCTTCTTCCTCTTTCCACCAGATTAGTAAATTCCTCCTTGAAGAAGATACCATTCGTCTTGCCTCGGTCTTGGCAGACAAATCTGCGCTACAACCGGCGTCGACAACCTCAGGGATCTCGAAATCAATCTTCAGGGTTCGACGACCGGTCAATCTGACTGCTTTTAACGCCCGCACTCTGAAGCAAGCAGGAAAGGAAGCTGTTCTTGCTCTCATACTGAACTCACCTGACGTTGATGCATGCCGCGCATCAGAAACCAAAATTCAAGGTGCAATGACAGAGCTAACTGTCCCGTTAATCCCCATTCGTTTTCGGGTGTGAACCTCTGGCGATCTAGAGACCGCTGCATCAAGGTGTTCAGGAGTCGGCATCTTCTAAATTACGGGGTTCAATGATGCGGCCCGAACCAACCGTAGCCCTAACACCATCAAATAAAAAAATTATGACGCTTTGAGGCCCTTCTTTGGTGGGCTAAAACATGAGATATCGTAGTCATCTGTTGCTTCAAGCTGAGTCACGCCTCTGCAGGCGGACCGGATGGATTGAAGACTGCCAGTGCCGACACCTGATGCTGCAACAGCAACCTGATTTTCGCCACGGATTACGGCGGCATCAAACCTTAGGACTGTGTTTTATTGGCCCATTCCTCTGAACCGAAAGGACAGCGTCTATTAAATAAAAGGCATACCTGTTTCAACTAAGGGTCACATCTGATTCATACGAGCCTGCAGAACGACCGTTGCTTCGGCATTCACCAGAACAATCTTGCATGTACGGCACCCTAGTCAGCGCACATACCGGCTCGATGGTCATAGCAGAATGATGCCGGGAGGCATCCACCTCCAGTTCTGGAGACAGATGTGAACGGCCTCTCTGATGACACATCAAATACAGGGCATAAACCAGTGTTGTAGAATAGCTTGTCCTGCTTCTGGGTAAGCAGCCTACACTGGAGATAGCTGGATGGCAGGGTTGAGAGGCCTATCCTAAGGCGGCCGATTGCACGCTTAAGTCTAACACTCATCCGAGGCATCCTGACCGAACTAAGTCTTCTGGGGACGTCCAGAAGCGCAATGGCCTCGGAATATGCGCATTTCATGCTTGGATACCATCCAGCTACTCTACATCATACGGAAGAATGTGCCTGAAACAAATAGCTGACCGATGCAAGACGGGTAAAAAAAGGACAGGCCCGCAACACAAACCAGGGGCAACAACGGTAATCACATTGGGCTCCCATAGAATTGAGCATGCAACACATCTAATAATAAAGCAGTGAACAAAAATGTCCTAAAACAAAGTGCAATTTAAAACAGTCTGAGATAGCGATCAACAGAAAAACATGACCCGGAAACCCAAGCAATCAGTGGCGGGCCGCATCAGGCTCCCATTAGCGGCAGTGTTCATACGGGCGACGGCGACCCATGTCCATTGTGCGGATTGGACTGCACCCCACAAAACGGTTGAATTTTAGTCCCTGCTGTTTTCACGTACGAAGACGAGGAGTAAATCGTGTCTTCCAGTACTCAAAGTTTTGTCACTTGTTCCGGTTCATAGCTTGCTTCCTGTTCGTCTAAAGTAGTGTCGAAAATTTTCAATTTGATTTTGTAAATAATATTAGTCTTCTCCATTGTATTAGGTTTCACTTTTGGGTTCGATAGTACTCTTTCCAGTGTACACCAACGCACCCGACCCCCATGATCCTTTGCATGGTAACAGCTGTCCCTTGGCAACAACAGTGAGTGGTATGTTGCCCATACCTGTCGGCTTGAGCCAAAATGAACGAAGATTTCATGAGTAATCAAGATTTTTCCACCAAAAACGCTACTCCATTCCGCTAATAGTACCCCGGGCACCACCTAGCGGAGTTAGACGAATCCGTTTGCCAACGAAACCGTTCTCATAGTCATCCAGCACGGATTCTCGGAACGAACACCAGATTATCAAATCATGAGGTTGGAAACAATCTAGTTGATGAGAGAGACGCAACACCGCTACTGTGATTCGGATGGCTGATGAGAAGGTGAAACACACCATTAGTTTCCGCACTGCCAGAGCTCACTACTATCTACTAGTTGATTTTCCAAATAATGCTGTCGCAAACTTTCATCGACCGTCACGAGCTTGACCGGCGAGAGTTAGGGTGGTTAATCATGGCAATCAAGTGGCTTTGGTGAAATCAGACATGGAAGATAAGACTGTAGCAGGGATCGCAAAGACTAATGTCCTGATGGCTACGGTGGTACGGTCACAAATTGAACACATTTTTAGGATATCTGTGATTTTGGTTATCTGCTCCAAAGATAAGTCGCTGTCGTCAGGAGGTAACTTACACAAGGATGATTGGATGTCGGTCATTAAATTCTTCGCCGATTAAAATGGATGGACCCTCAGCCTGCAAAATCTCTATTGGGGTATGAAGCGCGTTTGCCAGGGCACGCACCTAGAGAAGTAAAAAGACAGAGAAATGAGATAAAATAGGAACCTGTACGCAGATTAAGTTCACATGATTCCTGATTTGGTGGTAATTACATAACGAGGACACCTCTATATGACCAACAAGAACTTTTATAGGGCTGTGCAAAAAGAAGATAGAGGGTGTATATTAAGTTAAATTACCACACCCATTCCAGGGGAAAATTCATGATTACCCTCCAGAAATGGCCTACCAAAAATCCACAAACCAAATGTCCCGGTGAGACCCACCTTCCCTCCCCCAACTAAATTGTCGTAACACCTACAAGCCCACGAAGACCAACAAATCTACCAGTGGCACTCGCGGTGAATCATCAATTGAAGCAACCTGAAGTGGAAGATTAAGCAACAAGAGCCGATCGAAACTAATTTGAAACTTCTCCAACCCATCAATTAAATATTTTGCAAACCACACTAGCCGACAAGAGCCGTTAACTGACACCCAACACTGACCTAGTGCGCTAATATGAAGATGTCCTACTGATTGGTTCTCCGTCTGCCTTAAAACCTGACCAACTTAATGAACTGCTCACCTGACCCGATGAGACTTTTGTATCAGAACCGAAACGTTGCCCAGTTAAAAACTACCGACTGTTTACCAGGTCCTGAAACGATGACTTCTCAATCGGTTCCAGACTCTTTGTAGTTGAGTGGAAACAAGCACGGACCATGTATTCGCAAATTGTCAGGTGACTACATTCGATTGGCAAGGCTAGAGGCAAACTGGAAGAACCACTGCATATTCAATAAAAGATGTCTGGAACACAACCTGACCCCCACATAAAGGAAGCCACTCACAAGGTTGCTGAAAACATGAGGCGGCCATTGTGCAGCACATTCAGTTGAAAAATATCATAAACGAGAGATTCAGTTGAGTCTCCCGTGAAAACCACATGTGTCTAATCCCCACATCTTTACTGATACAGCCGCCGGACACGTCACTCGCTTCTGCCCGAATGGCATCCTCAGCGGCCAAGTCATCCCTCAAACAGGGGATCTAGTTGACTACTCGGCGTTTATCTGATATCCATCACCATGCATGTCGGCCCAACCAAATTCTTCAGAACTGCTCTACCCCGCAGACTTCCACTTACTCCAAACCAAAGCTACAGAAGTGAAAACCATCCATGGACAAAATTACAACTAGTGACAAATCCGTAAGTTCGAGACTCAGCTCTCTAGTGAGACGAGAACTAAGCCCGAGCCGCCTACTAGCTATTGTAGTGTGGTAAATTTATCAAGCAGACCGCTAAGTGAGGAGGAGCGTTGTCTGTTAGAGAAGGGCTTGAATTTTGCAGTAGAAAACGAGTGATAAGGGCGGAAGTAATAATCCCTAGCGTTGCATCTGTATCAAAAACTTCCACCAATGGAGGCGAAGAAGCTTCGGGTACAGCTGGTCACAGTCCTTAAGTCCTAGTAGCTAGAAGCACTAAACATTGCACCAGCAGAGCGAAAAGCGTTAAACACCCTAAAACAGGTGGACGACATGGTGGTAAGGGTAAGGCCACTGTTGTCATGAACAAGATTGAGTATCTACGGGTGTAGTGGCCCAAACAATGATGAGTGTGTACTCACCATAACCGCTAACTATTCCGCATTTTTATCTTATACAGAAATAGCTCCTGGAAACATAAATGTAGGGACTCACCTCCAGTTGACCACCCCAGGTGGAAGGTTTTTCAATGTCATCGCAATAGTTAAAAAACTCATCTGAAAGAAGCAAAGAAGCGAACATTCAATCTAGCTTCTTTTAAAGACAGTAGGATTCGCGAACCCAGTGAAGATTTATGAAAAAAAAACAACTTACGATCAAAAGGTGCCACCGGGCCTCCAGCAAAGCCACGGTCCTATGAGAGATCCAATGTTTGGTTTATTCTGGCCGGGTCGTACCACAAGCAGTGTTTCTTTCAGTAGCGATTTAGATATCCATTCTGTGTTGCCGCTATTATCTGCAAGCCAGTTATGGACTCAAATGAACCATAGGCTATCAGCCTTAATCAAAGATTGCCGATCATCCCATTATGGGGGCTCGGTTGTCATTCCACTTTCTATCAGCATTACGCGTGCTGAAGCAGAACAACTCCATTCACCAACTTCGACGACTTTCAGTAGCCGAACAGTATCGAACTTACCTAACTGGAAAGCTACTAGAAACACTGTCACATTGTTGACGAAGACTGGTTGGAGGTTTAATGGGGGCGAGTTAAAGAAGCCATGCCCCCAGCCCTTATAACTGTCTGCCCAAGCCATCCGGCTCGACAAAATGAACACTGGATATTGTCGCCAGCAGATATTATTGCTACCAGAAAAGCCAAACCACTGTAATAGCGTACACCAATGATGAGAAATGCGAGTAGTCTGTGGTCGTGTCGAAGCTCCGCCCGCGTCTAACGGAAGGTAAAGTTTACTAAGGAACTTGAAGGACCGCTTTGCAGTGTTCGTTTACATGTGTAGTAGTCAATGAATGTCCACAAAAGTTCAAGGAGACCCGTGAGAATGTTCGGTTTTCAAAAACCGTGTGCATATGAGACGTTTACTTTCCTGTCCAATAGCCTGTAACTGCTCAGTTGGTGTTTGCTAATAAACGACTTCGTAGCGAACGGTTCTCCTCCTTTCACCAGTATCTAGTGACCACAGTGGCGCACGCGGATCCTTCAAACGTCTGATGATCAACAGCCTGAAGACGGGAAACGCTGATGGAATGTAACAGCCTAAGAGATGGAAAAGCCTTTGCAGCAGGCAACAGCCGCGCTCCATTTCGATTATCGACCAAAAGACAGGTACCAGTGAAACAATGTGCAGAAAAAGACGAAACAAAGATTTACTCGAAAAAAACCTTCTTGAGCGATGAGATGAATAATCAAAACAGCAGTTCAGCCGACCTCCTTTAACACAGCCTCCAGAAGAAACCAACGAGCCTGAATGGAACAGAAGTTCAGCGTGAAACATCATTTCTCCAACGCGACAACGCACCTGACCCGGATGGTCTGTACTATGCATTTTTTAAAGGTCGTAAAGCGCTGGTGAACAGTCTGACGACCTCACTACGGAACAGAAACAGAATACCTGTCAAATGAAACGCCTCGACCGTTATCCTAGTCTTCAAAAAGAGCACAAAAACGTCACGGGTGAAAGCGACCGAGGGATGGACAGTCTATGACCTGGCAACCAGGCACAAAAAGACCACCGGTAAACTCTGGGGACGACAATTGCCGCCTCCCCGGAAGACGACTCCAGGACTCAGCTTATCAGTGGTTAGTGACACTGACAGATATGGTTTAGTCACGCAGTCAGTGTCGTTCGCGTATCAAACCTATCGCATTCAATGTGTAGCTATCCATTTTCTCGTTTCCTCATATTAGGCAATGGGAACTAGCTGATATACCATAGCCTATACTACTTGGCTCTCTCTCACTCTGCCATTTTCCAGTGACCGAAGCTGTAGGAGCTGAAACCACAGTACCTCTGGTACACAGTATATAGCTGATAAACTGAATGGAACTAAGCTTAGGGCACGTGTTCCTCCGGTTTAGCGATTTTCATGATGAGTCAAGTAGGTCCGTTTTTTTCTTTGTTATATGGGTGCGTCAGCTGCGTTCTCATAAAGCTACAGAAAGGACTCCCTGTATACGCACAAGTTACCGTATGGTCAAACAAGCGAGCGAGTATACATAAGAAATGTGCGATCAAATCAATGGCTAAATGGAGGGTCGTAGTTGGAAGCACAGTTGTTTTCGGTCCGACAACTGGTGATTTGCAAACACTATTGAATACGGGAACTATACTGTCGCTATAATTACTGACATAAGATTAATGGTCAGAGAAAAACTAACGGATTGCAAGAATGAATACAGAATAATGTCGGCCGATACGACGCCATGGTGAGAACTACGAGATTTATCCTGCTCGCAGATTCTCATCACAATGCAAGCGAATCACACTGAAGAAGCCTCTAGGTAAGTGTACGTTGGAAATGGATAAGTTCTTTTAGCATGTTGATGGGAGCCGTCAACAAAGGGAATGATAAAGCAAAACGCTTGAAGAGCAGTACAAGTGCGCCGGCTAATTTGGTGATATTACCAGCTATTGCCAAAGTGGACAGAATTATGCTTGAAACACGTCTGACGAAATTCGACTAAAGGTGGATGGTTCTAAGTTGATAGCGTAATGACGGAAAACTGTCTGAGATTTCAAGGTGCCGAAGCTAAGAGGACGGAGCACTACAGTAACGCCCACTGATGGACATTTATCGGAGGTACGTCATATTTCAGGCGTTCGCTATATGTTATATCTGCTGCTGTCCCTGCTCCAGTGCCTTAGTGCTGGAAATAGACTCGTCAACAAGAAACAAAACTTTATTGCGAATCTCAATGGCACTTTTCATTGATTCATGTTGTTGACTGGCCTGCATGCTTGCCGGCCTCCCTATTGAGATTTTGGTGGAGTTTAAGTGCCTCAATGAGTTTTACGCATTCTGGGGTTATTTTCAGAAATATGACCTTCATGACAGCCTATGTGTTCGAAAGTTAAGTAGGATACTTTTACTGTTCCGTTCAAGGGTCACAATGCACCCATCAGTGATACATTGCAGCTGGCCATTGCAAATCGGAAGGATCAGATAAGGGAATCCACACCGTAATCGACAGTGTGCAGTTTTTCATGTCTGGTGGCCAACCAAGGAGCCTACGCATAAGATTGACTGTATCAGGTACGTCAGATTCCTGGAAGTAACTAGTAAATGTCCGAAATCTACTGAGACCCTCAACTCCGCTAGATGGGGACCCCGGGACTGAAATCACCAGTGGTTAATGACATTGGCGGAAACGGCCCAATCGCGCAGTAAGTGACGCTCATGCATCAGAGCTATGCGTAGCTACCCAATTTCCGAACCAACTGAACATGCCTTCGCCTCCAAGGCTTGGTTGTATGTTCCACTTTCGCGTTTTCCGGTGATCGAAACTGTAGCAGCTGGAACCAATGTGCCTATGGCATACGGTTTATAGCTGGTAAATTGAATTGATTGATTGATCAGACAGACAACGCACCATCAATATGCAGCGCGTTACAGACTTGTATCAAAGTCAGGCAGCGCAAGACAACGTTGGACCAAGTTCAGACAGTGTCCCTCCAATAAAATAGCTTGACGTCGTTGTACTTTCGCACTCACTTGTTCGGAATAAAGCTGTTGTGTGCTTTATCGGCGAGTCTTTTTTCCGGCACTAGGCACTGGAGCGGGAACAACAGTCAGATATAACAGAGCGCGAAACGATTGCATTGGGGAGTGGATGCATTCAGATTCGCTAAGTCCCGGTTTCGAAAACGAAATACTTTCCATAAATTTTCGCGATTTCTTCTACTCTTTATATGTAGTGAAACATCGCTGTGTGCAGAAATCTCAGCTATCAAGCTCATTAGGCAGTATAGGGAATGCACACCGGAGCTAATTATTAGGGCCATACATCTTGGTTCACCATAGCTAAACAAAGTGGTATCCATATCTGCAGCTTACTGAAATCAAGTGATTCCTGTTAGGGAGGAGTATGGCCGGACAGTGTAGCTTTACAGAAATTGAACACGAATCTACCGGTGCTCTGATGTTGACCGCAATCGCACTCAGTTCCATACATTGCATATATTGCCTTGGATGAAACAGACAACCAACTGTGAATTGTACACTCCAGATTGCGCACCGCCTTTTTAACTTGTTCTTATGACAACATCTCCATCATAAATGTGCCTACCTGACTGAGTTCTGATTGTTGGGAATAGACCCGTGATACACACATCGACTTACAATTGCCAGCGAGATACTGTTAGCGATGGCAAATGATTATACGTATTCGTTTGGTTAGTCGTTTCTCAGTAGCCCATAAAACACCGGGAAAAGGATCCTTTACTTTAGCAAGAATAGCAAAGTGGTCCAAATATACGTTCAGCTGCTGTTCTTTCGCCGGTGATTTGCAAAGTGAGCTTCAACAAAACAATAATATAAGGCCACTTATCCACCAATGTGAAGGGACCAGAGGGTGCCCGGCTACTGCTTGCAGGGATGATCCCCATCGCGAAAAATCCTGGAACAACGAGTGTTGCTTTCTAAATTGCTTGCTCAGAGGTTCTTATAAAGGGGGCACTATGACAGGATATTCATGTATCGTCTTGACTGTGTTCCATGTGACCCTCCGTCAACGCCCGACTGTAATAAGACCACCTTCGTTTTTCATCATTGTCTTCGGGGAAATGACAAATTTTGAATGGAGATGGACTACCTCACTGCAAGGGAATTGAAAAGAACTCGTATTCCTTGCGCTGCAGTACCACGTTTTTCCATGACTAATACTTCGGAGCAAAATGTAACGTCTTATTACTTTACATGTAAAACTCGTTTTCCAAATCATTTAGCTCATTCTAAGCACACCATTGACGAGAGATATATGAATCATGTGACTTCATTATCAATTAGTCTGGAACTATCAATACAACACTCTTTCTATTATGAATTCGAAAGAAGACGTTCCGTCTCATTGAAGGAATGGACGTATTTCGGAGGAGTGCACGATACACGGACTGCATCGTTTAAACGCACCGTCTTTCGATGTACGGTAATGAGACACACCATATTTCGAGGGAATGCTTTTTGATATGCACAGAGAACGAAACAAATAGGCATCAGACAATACAGTACAAACTTGATGAATGTTGATTTCGAGAAGCCACATCAATCTTCGTTCAAAAATCCCATCACTGAACAATTTGATATAATTGTTCTGACACCCTGTGGTATCTTATGAGTGGGGTGTTGAGTCAAATAAAACAAAATAACGACCCAGGTTTCACTGACATATTGGACAATGTAATCATAAAATAATATGTGTTCCTGTCAATATGAATGCAGCACTAGCATATACACGACACGAAAAAAAGCTGCACAGCTAGTGTGTTTTCATACACGTCTGCAAACTTCTCCCCAGGATATTGAGACTTTGGAAGCAAATGAACAAAACCGAAATACATAACAGCCCTCCCATGGTGCTGTGTTCGATACAGCCGCGATCAAGGCAGAAGCGAGCTTGATTTTCACGAGTCTGACTCTTTGGTGATCGGTTAACCTTCGCACGATAATATCAGAGGACACCTTGGACGCTACAGCTTCCAGACCGTGTTGTATGTTGTTCTCGAGCATATGTAGACACATTCCGTTCTGCAGTAGTTTCATAGCCTGTACGATTCACCGGATTGTCGTGAGCCTAATGCCAGACAAGCTATAAGTAAATATGAGTAAATACGGCCGGGTACAAAGTCCGGATACCCGAAGAATGCTCCCTAGACTGAAGATGAAACAAACCTCAGTTAATTGATAAGGTACCTCACACTATATGACCGAATGACTGGACGATAATAAAGAGGACGGGAATACACAGTTCACATGTGCCTGACATCCTGTCATTTGAGCAAACTCGCGGTGTGTTAGGAAAGGACAGAGTCATCCCAGTTGAGAAGGCACGGAAAAATTCGTTGCCTGAAAGTGGTTTCATTACGGAGGTAGTGTGCAACATGAATTAAAGTCCGACCGCCAATCCAAACACAGTTTTTAGGACTGTAAACAAGAATGAAAAGGCTTACCAGTGGTCAGCGGTTCACCCGTTTCTGGAGCGACCATAAACGGCAGGAACTCATCTGCATTTTTTCGAACATACTCCGCTGTGACGAGTCGTAAGGTTTGAGATGTGATAGTATCATTGGGAAATTCAGATATCCGAGAACCACAACCGTTGATGTCGAGTAGGTCTTGTACTGTACGCTTCTGAATCCTGAGTTGATGCGCAACGGAGGAATATAAACAGTCACCATCAGAAGGAACCTAACAAAATGGAGGATTTGCCCGGTTTAATAATAATTCATTATTCACCTTAAGTGTGCAAAACTAATCACCACCTAGAACTTGAAAAATTCACATCAGGTAACAAACAAAATAATATATGGGAAGTGAGTGACATCAACATTGTTAAGTTCACTAGTAATTGTTATGCTCAACTCAGCTCGCTTAATAATGAAAAGGTACTGTTTATAACCATATATTCATAAGATGATGTAGAGGTATGCAAAACAACAGGGATTCGAGGAGACCGAAGTAGGCACTTCACAAGCTTCCGGGGTCAAGTTCCTGATAGTAGAATGCCTTCTGACAGCCAGTTTCACACAAATGCATTGTTGGAAACCACACTTCCGAAATGCCCATCCAAAGAACTCAAAAGAAAGTCTTCATGTTGCAAACATTTTGCGATTCCTTGGATGGAAGCTGAAGGCGGAGAGATGACTTCATATAAATTATCCTATACTTTAAGCACTAGATCGAAAGCCAGTAATACAGGGATCTGCAGCCTACGAATCGCCACCTTAGAATCACTTCACGCCGAAGTTCGCATGATTTCTTGTACGTTTTATTACGTGTTGAGCGGTTCACAGATGGAGGATGGCGTCACAGTAAGACCCAAGAGAAAAAATTACACAACAGGCAGAAAAAAAGTACAGTCAGAGGGCTTCCACGGGGACTCCTTTACTTGAGCTTTGAACAGTTATAGTTTATAAGAGGACGAGAAGGAAATGATATGGCAGAGTTGTAAAGTCCTGCAGTTCTGGGAACTAGGAGAAAAGGTAGACGAATACATTGTTAGAAAATCTGGAAAAACAGGCATGATTGAAAGTTTGTTGCCAAGGCACCACTGGCGCCAAATATGGAATAACGTTTGCTGTTATAACGACGATAAAAGATGGATGTGACATCTCAAAGTCTGGAAAGAGATAGGAAGTTATCGGTAAGAGACTGATTTGTAGAGGCACACCACGTTATTGAATTCGGTGAGAAAATCCGGCGGAAGGAGCACCAGTCCGAGGTGACGAAGACATTCTAAAGTGGGACCAATATTAAGAAGCCATGAGGAAGGCTCGATTTTTCCGTTGCACTAGGAACAATTGGCCTGACATGATTAAACTAGGAGATATTATCAGAAAAGTTCAAATTAGAGAGAAAAAAGAAGATCGGGCTGGTGGATACTGGAAGCTTCGACGAGGAAGAGCGACGAACTGTAAGGGCAATATGGATAGACTTAGAAAGGTTGAACATAGCACCATTGGTTTGTCCCAAATCCCTAAATCTTACGGGACCGACATTCAGTGCACTGCTCATTATATGAGGACATAGGAGGTAGGACGTGAATTCATCGTCCAGATTCAGCGTCAGTAAATGCGCTGATGTTGGAGGGTACTTTAGAAAAAGTGCCGTCATACAGAAACGTGTGGGGGCGGGAGAAAGCATGGAGTCTAGTGGAACTTCCGTGTTGATGTTGCCAGCCTTGTGGAGGCTCACATTAACTGATCGATACCAAAAAAACCGTTAAGTTTTGGGCGTAATCATGACATTCTGGGTTGTACTAAACGAGGGTGCGGTTACAGTCCATGTAGAAACTAACGATAGATAATATGCTGACATGGGAACTGGAACCTCTGATCGTTTGCCGTAGAAATGGACAACCGAAATCCAATTGGAACGCTTAGAGATGTCAGTGTAAGACCGGTAAAATGGAGAACATGATAACAGGCAGTAATGTAGTCCGATGTGTGAATGAAAGATACCGTGCACGATGCATGTAAAAAAAACGTTTCGTAGGACTCCAGTAGTGCTCTTTGCCTTGACTCCATGACAATGAATGAGAAGAGCAAATAACATGTAGAATACGTAACGTATCCCGGGATTGTGGGTGAATAGCGAATATATGAGGTAGACGCAGAAAACGGTGGGTTCGAGAAATGGAAGGGGAAAGGAGGTACACCGCCTCACCAAATACAGCATGGCTTTATTTAAGCTACCCCCACTCGGTACCGGACACCAGCAACAATGAGGCAAAAATGGTACAATTGACACTAGCCACAGTTACCTCTCACAGTCCTTCATTTCCCCTACGGTGACCCAGCGCCCTATGTACACATTGTAGCATGCATGCATTCCGTATATCTGTGGTAACTGAGCTATTGGGAGTCTTGTGTCCTACCGTCCTGGCGCACCCATTCGATCCAGCGAGAGCGGCTGTTACAACCCCCCTCCCCCGCCCAGATACCGCGCGTGTCTCTGTTCACTCGACAAACGCGTCTCGGTCACCGTAGACAGCTAAATGTGATCACAAACTCCACTCCACCACAGCCAGCCCGTCGGAGGACCTCCATATCCATCAGTCGTCCAATTCAGTGAAGGCCAAGCAAAGCAGTTCCAGCTACTGCCTGATCAATCTAGCCATGATGCACATGGAAACTGAGCTGTCCTTAAGAAGTTCTTCAAATAATATGTATCATGCAGCTTTAACACCCCTTCGGTGCCTAGCTGCCACGCCACCCGATGGTAGCACGAGGGCTAAGATACTGCCAGGTTATCTCCGCCTAGACAGGAGCAGTCGAGATGCAGGGGTTGGGTTCTTTGCTAGTTAATATAAAGCCGCCGAGTAATAACGACTGTAACCAGAGTACATGCAACAGACGCCAAACTTTTTACTCGAAATTTGTAGCATTTGGCACGTAGTGCCTTCTTGTGGATCGAGAGTAGGGAAACCGGCGCCCGGTTGGCAAATCAGGTTTTCCCCGTACAGCTGGGCTATGGTATCTATAGTTGGTTAAATGAGAAGTAGTTGGTTTCGCTTCCGTCAACATGCATTTGTCTTCCCGTTTAATTTTTGTGCACATGAAAGCGATAGAGTACAGGTTGCTACAGGGGCACAGAAAACAAATAAGGTTTAAGCAGGCATAGAGAACCGAGACACATCACCGGTGAACCTACCTCGCAAAGCCGTAAATTCCTTTCACCCAATCGTTGTTCAATGGATTTCAGTTCCTTGAATCGAATGCTGTTGGAACCAGAGGAAGCTGCTTTGGCGAGGGCTTGTTCTTGGGCTCGACGTTCATTCGCCCGTTTTTCTCGTCTGCGAGCCGCACGACTGGCTTTATTTCTTTCATCATGCATCAGCGGTTCTGATTATTGCGCAGCAAGTTACACAATTTAAGTAGCTTACCTGTTTCCAGACTGGCGTGCTGTGAAAACGTCGAAATGAGTGCGTTGTCTTTAGATGATGGTTCAGTTGATTTACCGTGAGAACTGCTCTGTTCAGTTAACCGTCCGTTCACCATCGTTAGATGAACACCGAGTAACAACAAACGGCTGACACTCAAGATTCTCCTTTCGGAGCAAGCCAGTGGACAATTCGCTCCTAAAATACTTCAAATGAGTGTACCTGGAAAGTGACCAGATGTGAGTTCATGCTATATGGGGATGAGCGGTTCGTTGTGTCCCTAAAGATGAACACAACTGCAGTGAAATGAAGTATACTGAATGCAGAGCAACTTAACGGTACGAGTTGGGTAGGAACTCAATCACTAAGCACATTGTTAGAAGGACTACCTCCAAACGAACAAATCCACTTTGCTAACGATTTGTCTTGTATTATAATGAAACCTTGTTTCTACATTTCAGCCTCTCACTGACATCCTATTGGACTGTTAGCTATTTTTACATTCTGGTTCAGTTGAATTCCATATCACGGAACGATCAACTTGTTTGCAGTATAACTTCCTCGAATTTGTTTTTCTTCTCCATTCTGGTGAACTAACGAGTCTGACCGATACAGTAACAAAGAGGACATAACACTGGCGATGGGAACCCAACGCGAACAAAAACATGTCAATTTCGGCTGAGAATTCGAGAGCAATCCTTCAACAGCAACAAGCGCAGTTCTAACAATAGCAATTGCGAATTATTCAGTCTCTTACTCAAGTTATCAGTCTTCACACATCAGTTCCATCTCAAAGTTGCACTTCATTATCTTTTGCCGATTCAATCGCAGGAACTGTTACGGAATTGCTCTACGAACCGGCATCTGGTTTCACATTCGATTCATAGTACAGAATGACTTTACTCACAAAGACGATGCGTGGAAATCTCGTCTCTTGGTCCGGAAACTTGGAACCCTCGAGCACGATCGGTTTGCGAATTTCATTCTTTTCAAACATCCAAAGGATCTAAACTTTGCACAAATGGAATAACTCCGTGAAATATTCGGTGAGCAACATTCACTTTTTAATGCTCGATAAAATTGTTTCAAATTGGCCAAGCGCGATGCCGACGATTACGTCACTTTTTCCGGTGTCGTCAACCGTGAGTGTGAAAAATTTCAATTGCAGTCATTTACAGAGGATCAGTTCAAGTGTCTAGTTTCCGTTGTTGGTCTTCAGTCTCCGCATGAATCAGATATTCGCACTCGATTGCTTCCCAAGCTTGAGCACGAGAAGGATATTGTCGTGAAAGTACTCACCACCGAACGCCAACGTTTGCGTAACCTTAAACACGATACCGCAATGGTACAGCAAACGTCACGACCTATTAATCCCAGTTGTATCATGGCACTGAAACGAACCAGTTACATATGAGAAAAACCGCCAACATCGTGTTGGTCCTGTGGAGAGGGGCATTATGCACGTTCCTGTCCATTCAAGACGCATCAGTGGTGGGGGCACAAAGAAGGTTCCTGTCGCACCCAAAAACCAAAAGAGCTTCAATAGTACAATCAGCAACACAGTCAAAAAGCAGTCACACAAGAAAATCCGCTATCCAGATCTGTGTTCCAAGTTGAATTTGAGTCGAAGGAAATACCTTCCAGTTTTCATCAACAAAATTCCAACCCGTCTGTAGCCCGACGCAGCCTAAGATATTACGTTGATCTCAAGTTCCAGTTGGGAATTGATAAAAAAAACCTGTTTTGCCACTCACGAATCATCGGACCCAAAGCGCATCTGGCAATACCCTACTGTTGACGAGCAAGTTAGCCTGTAATACATCATTCAACAATCTACCTTTCTCAGGAACTTGTTGTCTCACTGACTGTCCTAACTTGAACATTCTTGGACTTGGTCTTTTCAAAGTACCTTTATCACCTGTGTGCAGTGCTCCGAAATTTTCATCCACCTCAGACATTGCAGAACACTTTACTGACACTCAAGACAAAATTCAACGATGTCTTCCAAGGAGGCCTCAAACTCCAACCAGATTCCAGACTAATTTTCAGACCGAAGCGTCCCGTACCATTTATCGCTCACGCAACTAAGGAGAATGAACTTGTTCGTCTCCAGCAATCCGGAGTTATCCAGCCAGTAAACTATTCATGATGGGCAGCTCCTATTGTCATCAAAAAAGCAAACGGTAAGGTGCGCATACGTGCTGATTATTATACTGGATTAAGCGCCGTGTTGGACTCTCACCGATATCCATTACCAGTACCAGAAGATCTGTTCACCAAACTCAAAGTGGAAAATGTTTCGCAAAGCTGGATGTCGCTGATGCTTACCTTCAAATAGAAGTTTCTGATGACTCCAAAGAGCTTGTGAAAATTGACATACATCGCGATTTGTTTCAATTTAACCGTCTGCCATTTAAGGTAAAATGTGCACCAGCAATACTTCAACAAACAGTGGATTTCATGCTAAACGGTTTATCAAGAGTTGCTGCTTATTTGGAAGACATCATTCTCACAGGTTCTAGTCAAGAAGAACTTTTGCATCGTTTCCACTGTGTACTCGAAAGAATTCGGCAATATGGTTTTCGTCTACGTGCAGAAAAATGTGCGTTTTTCTCACATCCACCAAATATCTTGGATTTATTTTTGACGAAAATGGTTGTCATCCAGACCGAAGAAATATTTCTGCCATATAACAAATGCCAGCACCGACGGATTTAGCAACTTTAAGCTCCTTCCTTGGTTTGGTAAGTCAGTACAGTTCATTTTTGACCGACATACATTGTGTCCATTAACCACTGAATCATCGCTTGGCCGTTCGACTGTGGATGAAACGGCGGCGAGCGGACAAAAGTTTGAGAACGCCGACGAAGTGAACTGACTGCAGTTGTCAGATACAAGTCTGTGGTGTTCCAAAGCCGCTGGACGATCGTCGGAGTTCCAGGACTGCAGTGGCAGTTGTGGAGCTGTTCACCGGAAAAATTTCCTGCCATTTGCTGTAGGCATCGGCCACAACCTGAAAATGTTGGCCACTAACTGCATAGTCGATGTGAAGACGAGACCACGGTTCTGTTGGTTGCGGCCACGACCGTAGGTAGGTTTTCACGGGAAAACTGGATGCTTCAGCACACCGCAGGCAAGATTATAGGTTTTTTTTCCATCTGGGAGTCCATCAAAGACCAGTAGACGTAACTCCGAGCAAGGGTCTTTATCCTGTTTGTTCCCAGGTGCCCTTTATGAAACTGGTTCAGGACGGCTGCTTGTAACTTCTTTGGGATGACAAAGCGTTCTGAAAACAAAAGGCGTCCATCGACTAATGATAGTGCGTCACCCCAGTCAATCAAACAATCAATTTATCAGCTATAAGCCGTGTACCATAGGCACATTGGTTCCAGCTGCTACAGTTTCGACCACTGGAAAAAGGGAGTCTGGGACATACAACCAAGCGTCGGAGCCGAAGGCATGTTTAGTTTGTTTGGAAAGTAGGCAGCTACGCAGTGAAGGCGATAGCTTTGATGATCGAGCACCACTGACTGCCCGATCGGGCCATTTCTGACAAGGTCATTAATTATGGGTGATTTGAGTCCCGGGGTTCCAATCCATGGAGGCGGCAGTTGCCGACACGACTAAGTTTACTGGTTAGTGTTTTCGTACTTCGTTGCCAGGTCATACACTGTCAGTATCTCGGTCGCTTCCACTCAGGAAAAAAGAGCCCTGTGAGGCAGACGGTCTTCTGGCATGTGGAGTACATGTCTCAACCAGCACATCCTATGAGGCGTGAGTAATTCATCTATCGCGGGAGAGTTCCATCTTCCTAAGATTATCTGGCGTACCTCAGCATCACTAATCCGATGTTTCCACCGGACCTGACCAATGCTTCGGAGGCACTGATGTTCAACCACTGACATATTCCGTATGTCCTTCGCGCGTAGGGGCCACGTCCCTGATCCATAAAGCACCATCGCAGTGTAAACTCCACCCTTGATAGACAAACTCACGTCACGTCAGCGCCATGGGTGTCGGAGGTTGACAAAAGCTGCCCTGGCCTTTCCGATTTGAGAAATGATCTAATCTCCAGCCAATCCAACATCGATTCCCGATTTTACACGACGAAATGACATTACCAAAACCGACGCACAGAGGTCTTGAAGAATCCGAAAGAGGGCTTGGTGACAAGTTCTGTCTCGAAAACACTACCACACTCCTCTGTTATACATGTTTAAGTAAATGCGCTACTGAAACACTGTTTTTGAGTCACAGTGAGGAAGCAAAAGCTAAATTATACGTATGTTATTGCGATCAAAGCACATACCATAGATGGGAAGAATTCTGACTGCAAACGATGGATTGTACGGTCAGTTGCGTTCACCGATGATTTGGGGAGACGAGGTAGGTAGCTGCGCATTGGAGTCTGGAGCTGATAAATTGGTGCGTAAATACACCACTGCCAATGGACTGTTAAGTGGGGAGATTGGGAAGGGAGCTATGCATTGAAGGCAATAGCTTGGATGCATGAGCACCATTGAGGGCGCGATCGGGCCATGTCTGACAGTGTCTCTAGAAATTGATGTGGCCCGTCTCGGGGTCCCCATCCAGGAAGACGGCAGTGATCAGCGCAGC
>NIRI02000064.1:0-26117 GCA_003604175.2 Clonorchis sinensis | reverse complement strand
TAGCCTGTTTTCGATTACCCGCCCTGCTGTATGCAGCAAGTAAGGCGACCCGGCTGATGGCACCACGCGACGGCCGATGTGGCATGAGTTTATTTGTATGTGTGCAGTTCATGGTTGCACGTGGGCTAGGATACTGTCGGGGCGCCCACACCTAGACAGGAGGACGATTAGGGTCCTCAACCAAAGCCTTTGGCTCAAAAGCCTAACCGCAAGGCAGCGGTGTTTGGCTGGAAAGGCAAATGCATTACTGTTTCTATGGAACAATTCGCCACATGTTCCAACTCCCAACCTGGAGGGCCAGGAGACTGTGTTCGTCAGACCTCTAACCATTGACCAACCTGGTATGAGAGACTCTGAGTGTCGCAGGGACACTCCCCAGTATAGCTTAATGGGTCGCTGAGGTGCGGATACCGCCACACCACGGTAAGGTCCAGTCTCTTCGTGACGGATACTATACACCATACTGGTGTAATGGTATTATACACCATTACACCAGTATCATCAAGAGCTCGAAGTGGACCGCCACTTGCCACCGGTGACTGCTTCTTTCAGATACTCGTGGGCCGCAACCGTAACGCAAGATAGTGCACTTGAGTCAGGTGTTCCTGGGACATGTAGTAGATCTACATACTTTTTGAAAATGCCCTTTCCGCATCTTTGCTGGTCGCGTTTTTAGCGGGCCATTTGTAATGCTGGTGGTGAACATAGCCACAGATGGAACGTGAAGGCCTCATACTAGCTGGAGTCATCTGTTCATGCGATAATGGCTGAGAACGTGGGGACCTTGTCCGATCGTTTGACTTGGTAGCACAGAAGAGTTGATTGTTCGGTAAAAACGACTGCGACTGTTTTCGCGCTAATCTGAAGGGTTTCACATGATCCTATACAGATTTAGAATCCATTGACTTGTGTTCTAACAGCATCTGGCATATAGTATTCGAATTAGGTTCCTTAGTGAATGCGTCTCGTTATGCTTCATCGCTATGTCTTTCTGCACTGACAGCCGTAAAGCGGTAATCTGGCAACAAACTGCAAAACTTTCGCACAAATTAATCAAGATTCTTATCTCAGTCTTGTTTGCAAGTAGTTTCATTTTACGGTTGTAGATAAGTTTCTCGCGGCCTTGCAATAGCTGACTCATAGTCCTTACAGTCCCTGATGGAGAGATGGTTCAGTGGTTAGAACGCGAATTCATTGGCCGGAAGGTCCGTGGTTCGAACCCGACCTCTGCCTCTCGAGTTCCCCTGTCTAGGCTTGGGTAACCTGGCAGTATCCCAGCCTTCGTGCTTCCTTTGGGTGGCATGGCAACTGGGCACCGAAAAAGTGTTACAGCTGAACGATTTTTTATGCCCCGAAAGGATGAATGTTTTTTTCTCCCTGATGTCACGGTAAATACTAGGATAAGCGTAGTTGAACAAGGTTTTTAGCTTATCTGATGAATGAGAAGCAATTGACTCTAGGAGATTTGCAAGAGTACAAAACCAGTGCTCCCACATATCTGTCTAGTCTTGAGTATTGGGATCGCTATCCAACCGTTCAGGAAATAAGAATTGATCCATTGTTCGATGAAAATTTCTGGATGAATTAATTGTTGTGTTTGACAAGGCGATAATCAGAATAAGAACGGAAAAGATTGCGGGCCTTGAAGCTAGACTTTATTCAAGAAAAGTGATTTAGCAGTGAACGACGAAACATTTTGAAAAATAGAGCAAAGATACACCAGAAGACAATGAAGAGCACTCTGATGAAAAATAGTGAGTCCCCGTACTGTGCGAAATCGTTTTACGATGTGCTCTGGAGTTAAAGTTCTACTGTCCTCTGCGAATGAATTGTGAAGGTACTAAGGCATTTCCTTCACGCGACCAGCGTGTCCATATTTATGAAAGCAGCGATGCTGCCTTCCCCCGAGGAAGGACGGGTTAGAAAACTGGGTCACACTATTGAGTCATTCGCTCCCGGAAGGGTCCTTCAGGAAACCCCTATCAATCACTGCTTCGCGGCTCAGACTTGAATCAGAGGTTGTGGGAAGGGCTCGCGAACACAACGCTTTATGCTCCCAATGCATTATCAGTCAGATAGTTGTGTCAAAGACTCACTGCACGGTACCTCAACCAAACGCTCCCCGTCGACCTTGGCAACTGGGAAGTGTCATTCGCCCTTACAGCTCTTCGTTTACTGATTCCTCTCCACACTGTCCTCACCCAGGTCCCTCTAACTCATCTAGCCGTTAGTCACTGCTGTGTATCTGAGCCTCCACCCAGTAAAATAAATTAAAACAAACGCATATTAAATTCAAAGGGTTTGTTTTACATTGCTGCTGTATTTCACGTACTGTGTGAAGTCGGGCCACAGACAGCTCTTCCCAAGACGTTCCTCCCTCTTACGATCGATGTATGTTGTCTCCGAAACACCACTTGACTCTCGTCATTGCATTGTGCGGGCACGCGTATCTATTCGGTTTCCATCGGGAACACACAAGTTGTTGCAAAACCATTCAGTTCAGCATCCGCAAGGGGTCTCTCTAGCGTAGCAGTATCGGGTTGAATTGACTGTGGAGCTTGCAGAACTCCACGGTCACAGCAGTAAGAATGATGACGTGGATGTCGTTTGGTGGGATCAAACAAACCTTATGTATGCAGGTGAACCGATCGATGTGGTGGATAAGTTCATCTATCTGGGCAGCTGTGTGAGTCCCGGCGGACTGGCAAAGACGAAATCATTTGCCAGAAATGGGAAGGCCAGGAAAGCGTTCCCGAACCCCAGACACTTGTGGCACCGACGTGAGACCAATTTAGCTGTCAAAGGTAGAGTGAGATAGAGAGAGAATGCCAAGGTTCGATCTGTCGTACTTTAAGGACAGATGTGACCTCTGCCTGCGGAAGATCATAGGAGATTTTCTGTGTTTTAGCACCGGTGTCTCCGAGACATTGCACGCTTCTTGTGAGAACATCAGTTCAGTAGTGTTTTCAAGTTCATCAGATAGTTTTCGGGTGTCCAGTCTCTCGATAGATCAGCTGGTCACACTCCACAGGTTATGCTGGTTGGCTGTCACGAAGAGACTGGATCTTGCCGTAGTGTGATAGTTTGTGTACCTCTGCGACCCATTGAGCTATACTGGGAGGGTCCATGCGACTTTAGCAGAGTGTCTCATACCAGATTAGTCAATACTTAGAGATCTCCTGGGCCTCCACGTTAGCGGGGTCACTCGGCGCTGACATTACCAGACCTCTCGGAATCACTCTTCAAGCCTCGACGCCCATTCTATCTGGATGCTTTCAATATCCGTACTCTGAAGCAAGCAGGACAACAAGCTGCTTTTGCTCTCACATTAAACTCGATTGACATTGATGTGTACCGTGTATCAGAAACAAGAATTCAAGATGAGCTAACCGCCCCATCACTATCCATTTGCTTCCGGCTACGCATCTCTGGCCATCCAGAGGCCGCTGCCGCAGAATGTGCATAGGTTGATATCGTCCTAGTTCACCGGGTGGAATGATACCTGGACAACTGTTGATAGCCACCTTTGTGCTGTTAGTCTGGCAACGTCCTTGGAAGAATCTCAAAAGCTGGAAGTTGATCACTGTCCGTTTTGCCGTGTCTGATTACGCTCCAAACTACTGTACCTCTGAGACCATCAAAGACAGCTTTTATGATGCCTTGAGTACCATGTTGTGACGATCCGGAGATCCGAATTCACAATCAGACAAGCTTAGCTCATCTGAGACTCAATTAGGTGGTCGGCTTGGATTGGGCTCGGTACGTACGGACAATGGCGATTGGTTGCTTCAGGTATGTGCTGACCGCCGGCTGTTTTTGCACAGTATTACTACCGAAATAGCTTAAGTCGTCTGGCCACATTGTGTCCTCCAACGATCTGCCGGTCACGAACACATCATCATCAGTCACGGATGGTGTGAATCGAAACCCGACTGCCATTCGTTTTAGAGCATATTTTTTTATTCCGATCACGCGCACGCCCAGAGTCGCTTCTCCCTTCGGTTTCCAGGGCCGCGTTAGGCGCGGACAAATCACCTGGAATCTGAGAGACTGGCAGATTCAGATGTCAGACGAATTTACCAGAATCATCTCATGGAGTCTCCTCCAACTGCCTCGCCGTCCGATATGAATTCATGCTGGAACGAGATCGCTACCTCTTTGCACAGTGCTGGAATTTTTGCCTGTGGCACGGCGCTACGAAGCCCACTCAGTCACTTGATGTCAAACTGCTTAAATCTTGGCGAAATATCCCCGTCGGTCCAGAACATAATTTGGCGCAACTGGTTGTCAGGCGTCAAATGAAAGTGAGCGTGCGCGAACCTTGAAGTCCGGTGAACTTGGAAGGCTAAGGAACTTAAACAGTCCCAGAAAGCCTGGAATACCCGAAGATTATTTCAGTTGATCCATGCGACCGGTCCTCGAAAACCATCGGGGATCAGAAAGGAATCATTGGTTGGCCGAATACTTCGGACAACAACTGTGGTGGCCAACAGTTGTCACTTATCTGGATCCTACAGTTGAAGTAGAACCCTGGACGGTGAACGTGGAACCCCCTACGGCCTCGGAAGTTTATGATTGCATACGTTCTCGCAAGCGTCACCGAACTCGTGGTCCGAATGACCTCCTTAGTCAATGCTTGTCTGATCCGTTTTCCTGCATTTGGGGAGAGCAGACTTTCCCAGACAACTGGGGGGAGCTTGTGGTGGGTGTCGTAACCACAGAGTGATCAACTTGGCCTCGCTGGTAAGGAGATTGTTGGTGTCACTTGTGCTTCCGTCGCCTTATGGCGGATCGTGAAACACTGACACGAAAGCAGCAAGCAGGACTTCGGCAGGGGTTGCTTTGACGAAATCTCTTGGGGACGTGTGAGAGTATTCGGAGAGCTCTCCGAAATCTTCCGTACACAAATCGATGTCCGTCAGGGATCTGGACTCTCTCCATTCCTATTTAATCTCTTGACCGATAAAGTAATGAGACGAACGCTGGAATGTTTTCAAAATTCCGGTATTCAGATAGCCTGTGACGAAAAACTTGTCCATCTAAAATATACAGACAATGTCGTTCTGGTCTGCGAAAAGGAGAAGTAGGTGTTTTTGGTGTCGATGAATCCGTAACAAGGCAGTCAGAAAGCGAGCATTCGGTTGTGCAACAGGGAGTTTCATCGAAGAATGTGTTCAGCACCAGATGCCGCGTTCGTTAGGCCATGTATTGCGCATGCCGAGCTGTCGTTCGCTGAAGAGAGTGCTGTTTCCCATGCCCCCAATTTAGAGTGGTGCAAGCAGAGATTTGGCCAACCCCTGCGTTGGCAGACGGTTATGAAAGAGAGTACGAAATGTTTGAGTGCTGTGGGCGCGACTAGCCTTCCAGGATGGGGACTGCGTGATCCCAGCCGCGCCTGGTTGGAGACACTGCAAGACATAGCTGGTAATCGGTGTCAGTGGTGTTCTTGTTGTCATTTTCTATCCAGATTGACTGGATGAGTGTCTGGAAGTGTAGGCACCCCGGAATGATTGTGGTAGGATAGCACTGAGTCCCTTCCCCGTCCACTTTTATTCTTTTCTTCCCACTAAGGCTTTCAGATAAATGATGGTTGTACGGCAACGAAGCATCAGTATTAAACATTGATGTCATGCTGTCAATGATGATGATGATGATTGGGCCACGTGATTCGTGTGTCATAGGACCGTTTGCTTCGTAGAGCCCTCTTCCCCCACCCCTGTACCGGATGGAAACGACCAAGAGGCGGTCAGTCCATGACTTGTCAACGAAGAATGAAGGCACTTGCTATTCAACTCAGTCGCGTTGATAATTGCCGTCTTCTCGGACGCGGAACTCTAGAGGCGACAAACCAGTTGCTCGTGACACTAAGAGACATGGCTGTATCACGCGGCGAGTGGTAGTTCCGCATTAAAGTTATCGCCTTCACTACGTAGGTCTCACTTTCAACTATGGGTGAACGGATCCATCTGTCGCCAATGCACAGACTCGTCACAACTCCACCGTTTGGTTGTAACAGCTGGAACCACTGATTCGAATCACCTTTTGCGAGCTGGAAAACCAGACTGACAGCCGCAGATTAATTGATTCGGGTATGTTTTACATATTCTCAACCACCGTCTATTCAAGAAAGCGTTGTTCTCCGTTTCACACCATTGTTGGCGAAAGATTCACCGGGAGACAGGCCACACTTCAAAGTGAAACGAAAGTGCCCACACTCGAGCTTAATGCTTTGGAATCTTCGCACCTTTCTGGCTAAGTCTCGTGTGATCCTGGTTGCAGGAGGCTGGAGACACTGCGCGGCATGGCACACAACGGATCCCAGTGGTGCGCATGCTGTTACTTCCTAGCCAGGCTGGGTAGCCAAAGTCCGCCTGTCTTTGCAAGATGAGCTTGTGTTGGGCGATGTTCTCAAAAGAGGCTGGTTCGATCCCGATGATGACGCCTTTGTTCGAAATGATGTTCAGATTAGTCTATTTTACTCGTCCAAATATGTGGATACTTTATTCTTTATCTTATCCTGTTAAGTTATGGGGCTTCTTCGCACTAAGACACCACCCTTTTCGTTATTTCTCACTGTTCACTGGGACTATCCTCCCCCATGGTCATATGGCATTTAGTAGACAGTATCTTTTACTAGTGTATTGATATCAGGGAGGACAGACCGTGGTCGTCCCTATCTCCCTGTCGTCGGTGGATAAGGTGTTGTATTGTTATTGTACGAGTACGCAGTTTGTGGTTTATGTACTACGTTGTCATTACCATGAACACTGACGCACGAGTACTACATACGCATGCCTATTTGCCGTACAACGACTGGGTTGTCCGTCCTGCACACTCGGATCACATGCTGTTGTGCCGATATCCGACCTCTTCGTGGCGGACACGAGAGTGGTCGGTTCTCGGTAGAAGTCGTTCTTCAATGAACCAAAGCTATAGCTCGATTGCCGATATCCGACCTCTTCGTGGTGGACACGAGGGTAGTCGGTTCTCGGTAGAAGTTGTTCTTCAATGAACCAAAGCTATAGCTCGATTGTTTGTATTATCATGCTTTCTGAGATACTGGCCGTTTGTTGGTAGTGTGAAGTTGAAAATGTGAAGTGGTGCGATCGTGGAACCCGGACGCATGCTTTACTTGCAGTGTTCGGTAACCGGAAATGCGGCTGTCCCAGAGTCCAGTTACCTTAAGAGATGTTGCCATATTTGGTTGCTATATTTGCTTAGCATGATGTGCCAGGTGGACGATGTTGTTAAAGATAGTAATGCTGCTGCAGGTGATTTACCAAGTTCTGTCATTCATTTTCTTGCGTGCTTCTACTTCTCAGCTGCGCTACACCCAGCATTCACATGATTCATTGTTTGGGGACTTGAAAAAATTGAAGATGCAATCGTTATAAAAATGGATCAGTTGTGTACGATATGAGTAGGTTTGTGGTCTTGTGAAGTATGCCTGCATCAACGGGCCTATGTATCTAGCAGCATTTCGGATGCTGTTTAAAATTAATATGGGCAGGTGACGATGTGCCATTCACATATTATCATTTCGGAGGTCCACCTACCTTTTCCGAAACTGATCGATTCACAGTTGGGTTGGTGAGATTCTATCTTCTAGATACACACTATGCATCTACAAGGCCCGATCTGCGTGACTGGGGAATTTAAGGAATTCCCTGTTACACACGGAATCGAATAATCCTGAGATTGCGGTCCGCTACGCGTCACCTCCTGATCGGAGCTAATCAGGTAAACTCGTTTGATTGGAAAACTAAAGAAGATGGACGGCCCCTTCATTCTAAAGAAAATGGCCTGAACATCAGGCGATCGATTCGTTCCACATCCACCTGATGATTGGTGGTCGCAATAAAATGCTTCTGTTAAATGGCTGACCGCTTCTATGCGCCCTCATTGTCACTCGTCTGGTAAGTTCTAGATCCTTCGCGATCATCAGGAAAGTGTAGGAACAACTACCTGACTGTTTACAAGCAATAAAGCCTCTAACGAATTTGACCCATGAATATAACCACGCAGTCAAATTACACCTCATGACCTTATTGCCTTATGTGAGTTTTCAGTTCACGGGAGAAAAAAGACATCTGATTTTGTTCCTCCACCTGTCTGTCTACAGTAGGTCACTCCGCTGCTTAGGACGCACTGACAAAACACTAAGTGTAATAGGCCATGGTCGAGCCACAAAGTCGTTCCTTTCTTTCCGGACTCTTTTTCCCTATATATGCGGCTATAAATCCACTTAAATTTCATAGCCAAATCAACTTATGTACTAACCACCTGGTGGGTGTTATTGGGAATGTCAGCGACAGTCAGAGGATTGGTCATAATTCTGTTGTCGGTCTTCTCGGAAGGTTAGTTATCTTTAGTTTTAGTCTTAAAATTTCTCTGTATTATCATTTTTAAGTACTCACCAGTCCCCTCCTGAATCTGTTGATTCGCTAAGGTGCGTACCATGGTTGGTCAAATTTAGTGAAGTTCTCCCTTGAGAGTTTTCATTCATACAATACGGTTCAGATCTCCTAAAAGCATCAGCTTCAAAATGGGTACGTCCCCACCGACGTGGTCATTTTTATTCCAGTTTGTCCTGCAAATTTCTTCACCAATACAAACCCCGCCGTGAATTGAAGTTGAGAAACCTTCTAGGTTTGTTAGATGGCTTCTCTCGTCTTGTTTATTCTTGCCAATAAGGAACATCACAATACCAACTCCCTGTGTGATGTACCCGGATTTGCTTGTGGTCTGTGATGTTATACGGGCGACGTCACGAGCACTGTTTTCTCAGAACGGCACAGTCTTCTCGATCAGGCCTGGTTAAAGTGTTTGGATAATCTGGCCTGTGGTTCGTGCAAACGAACATTCGTTGGAATTGTCACGATCCTCAAACCGTTCGATGATAGTGCTTGAGTTGCTGAAAACCCAGCAACCCTATGCGTAGTGTATTATGTGTCTACAACGTGTTGCAACATCTCGAATGTCGTACCAACTTAAACATGAGGCGGCCCGGCGCAGTACATTCAGTTGCTTAGGTAAATCATGAGAGATTCAGCTGGATTTCAGGTGAGTTTCCTGTCAAAGCCAAACTGGTATACGGATGAGCGTGTAAGTCGTATTTGTAAACCTGTGCTCAAGCCCAGACGATGGATACGTAATAATATGCCCATTCAGGTTGACGCTACAGCTTATTTGCGGTTCAGCTGCTCTGCTAATACACTACACTCATTTAATTTAGCCTTACAACTCTAGTGGCATTTCACTCATGTTCTTGCTAGGTAGTCACCTTGGTTATGCGTCAAGGTTGCTCAAAAATCGAATGTTCCACACCACCACAATAGACAGTGCATAGCTGGTCTCCATTAAGTGCATTTTAACCGGTCAACCGGCTCCAGGTAGTTTTCCACATTTTAGGAGATCGCGCGCAGTTATTTTAACCCAAATTTGACCTCAGTGACCAGTTGGATGCTGGCGAAGTGACCCATTATTTTGCACAGCCAACTCAACATGTCATTGAGAGCACGAAAGCACGTTACCAATAAATACCCTCTTGACCAAGTAGCCAATCTTGTCTAGAGTCCTAGGTGGACGGAAAGATGTTGGTGACTGTGGTTTTGTAAGTGTTTGAACGATGGCTCCGATTGTCCTCAGCATTCACTAGTAGGCATTGTCGGAATGTCCAAAGAATGGGAAGTAACGTGTCACAGAGTTTAAGTAAGGTTCTGCTCTCCCATCACCGTAACTTTTAAATTGCTTCGTTTCTCCCACTCGTACATGGAATACCACGGGTAAATTTGCGGATTATTGAGTCTAATTGATGTGAATTTTTCAGGTTCGGTACCTAGTGTGGGGTGCTGGCCCTTCAGAACGGATATCTAACCATTGGTAAGAGTCATCGGCTCCTCGTCAACCAGGTTTGAAGTCAAGCAACAATTCCTTGCTTTTTATTCGTTTAGAAGGATTTATTGCGCACACTCACTATGCACTGTTTCTCACAAATACCGTGTGGTTTGTATGGCGCCATTATCGATAATAAGATAAGCGAATTAGGAATTTACAGCAGAAACAAGAAGGTACGTTCTTTTCAAGCGGCTGAACTAACGGTTTCAATCATGTTACCGTAACAGTAGAGCACCCCGGATCCACTTTCATAGTAAAATTTTGAAGCCTTAAGGGTCATTTAAAAACCCTACTCTTCTTTCCGAAAACCCCGAGAGTGTTTTCAGTCGAGATTATAAAGTGTAGTCACCCATGTATCCTGGTGCAGGCTCTACCAGTATAGATTTGGAGCCATATCCGTCCTACGATAGAAACAGAAGTTGGAGAATGGTTAGATTCAGTGACTTCGGCGGTCCATTCTTGATGTGAAGGACGTTGTGGGATGTTGTCTACGAGCGATTTCCACGCACTGAACGTGGACATTGAGTTCACACGGCTTGCACTTTATACTGGATTCTATATTAATTCATTGCAGACATTTCATCTACGTGGCAATCTCTTTCTCTAAGTTGCTACGCGAAATCAGATGGCTTGGTCGACAACGCGAAACAAACGCTGTTATTAAATGGTCACAGTTAATGGGTAGGCTGTTCATCCAGAACAGGTTGTCCAGTACGTTTAACGGACAGTTAATGACGGCATGTTAGTCAATGCTATGAGTTATCGTCACTGTCTGTACTTTGTGTCTTTATTTCTCCCTGCATCGGACAACGTCCCAGGATTAACTAGAACGTGGGATGTCAATAAAGGTGCTTATTTTCTGTGGATTTATGCGTTACTGTAGTAATTGAGCTCAGCACGTATATCGGTATAACCAAACGAACTAGAAATTCAGAATTCAGCACGGCGTAACAAGTAGCACGTATGTATTCGAATTGATGCGTATGCACAGCACTTGGAATATTAAAACAAGAGAATAATGAATAGAGCATCAATCGTGTTCATCACATCCGCCACACCTTGAATGAACGTGTAGATATTTATAGTTCAGTGGTGGTCTTGATCGTAGTCTTCTGGGTTTTCTCGGATTGGAAACTTCAGGTTCTTTGCTGGTAGCATGTTTCTCAGAGATAAAGTTTTGTTCGGATACAATAAGCTCATCTACAAAGGATTCATTAGAATTTGAAACAGCACGGGTGTCGTTAACAGACTGACCTCTGGTATTGAAGTCAACCTGGTCAATGTGTTTCCGGTGACAAGAGAGATCATCCAAATCGCGAATTGTGACCATACGTTTGCTATTTGATGAAAGTATTGTTCCTGTAGCAGGCCGTAAATCAGTACCCTTGAAAAACTCAATATCAGCCGTTTTAGCACAGTCAAAAACTGTACGCAACGAGCGAGATTTAAAAAGAGTCGCAGATCTCTTCCAGGCAATGGAATGAACGGCATTCTTGTATTGCATCAGAAATTTTTTATCAATTCCTCGGTCTAATTCCACAAATGAAGTAGTGGCAGATTTCAGTGTTTGCACAAAATTCTCAGCAAGCTCATTCCACTGGGGATGTCGTGGAGCAGTAAACAGATGTCGACATCCAAGGCCTTTTGACCATTCCTCGAGGGATTTTGCAGTGAAATATGTGCAGTTGTCAGTGACCAAAGCAGTTGGCACACTATCATGGCTGAAAACTTTCCTCACTGCTTGTTGTGTGAATTCAGCGCACGGGGAGAAAAACTTCAGACCAACGTGAATATGCGTCAATAACAATTAAAGCTTAGTATTCACCGGGAAACAGACCGCAGTAGTCGACATGAACTCGTTGGAATGTTTCACAACTGACCACGAATACCACTCTGAAGACTTGTTATCAATCTTATGTGCACATTTAACACAATTCTTAGCAGTATACTTGATGTCGGTATCTAGTCCCGGCCACCAGCATAACAAGCGTGCAACACCCAGATGACCAGAGTGCAAATCTGCAAAAACAGTCGCTCGCTGGGTCGGTGGAATGATAACTTTGTCCTCAAAGCACAACAAGCCATCCGGAGTGATGGACAAACTTTCGTGGCGAGAGTAAAATGCAGGAAATCAACGTCGTTGTTCCTGTGTCCAGCTACGTCGCAGCGCAGAAAAATGGGAGCAAAATATCTTTTAGTATCAGCAACAAGCGCATCCCGCTTGACTGATAATGGCTGAATCAATAAATAATCAGAATTGTTTGAATCGGAGTCGCATAATTGAATTCTGGATGAGAAATCGGCATGGGGAATCACTGTACTACGATGGACAATCGCGTAGGCATACGAACCCAGTGCAATAATCCACCGTTGCACCATAGCGGCAGATGACGTCGCTGGAGATTTTGTAGGATGATACAAGAACTTTAAGGCCTCGTGATCGGTAGCAATTGTAAGGTTTGATCCTAAAAGATACTTATGGAGCCGCTTGACGGCCCATTGTACCGCAAGTGCTTCTCGTTGAGCTTGAGAATACCCATGTTAGACTTTTGAGAGTCGACTGGAAATGCAAATCACCGGTCTGCCACGCAGTTCAAGGATTGCTCCTATTCCAGTGGGAGAAGCATCAGTAATGATGGTCGAATGATGTTTGGCGGAAAATGGCTTCAAAACAGCTGAATTTTGAAGATGATTAAGCAATGCACACAACGTCTTTTCATGGTTAGAGGACCAATAAATTGATTGGCAGGTATCAATCAAACAAGCAACTTGCATGTTTAGCTTGTTTAGTGCATCCTTTAGATCAGTTTTTGAAAACATACCTGAACCTGATAAACGATACAGTACATCGTCGGGTTCTTCTGTAATGCATGTACGTTGTACTGACCGCGTGTTTAACGTTAGTTGGTAGTCTCCACAAATTCTCCAGTAATACCAACGGCATTTAGTGGGGTAACTATCGGAGTTACCCAATTTGATGATTCAACAGGAGTCAGTATTCCTTTCTCCTACATTAAATTTAATGCGGGTTCACGTAAGCCAAGTGGAATAATCCGTCCTTTGAGAAATATAGGATCTGGAGCTTCGAGTTTCACCCTGAGTATTTGCATGTTACTGTAGCCTTGAAAAATTTAAGAATCAGTCGTTTGAGTTCACTCTCATTTACAGAATTCACTAAGGTGATACAAGTTCGCAATGAACGTAAAACGTTGAGTCCGATAATCGACGGTCCTGAGGTTGGAATTAAAAAATTACAATCGACGGGGGTACTTTGGGGCAGTTTCACAGGAATTGTACGACTACCAATTAGAAGTACTGAATGTCCAGTGATACCGCGAATATTAACTTCTGTAGGCAGTTAGATCTGACTGTGAAAAAATGGTCTCAACACTACCAGCGTCAAGAATGAAATTGTTTTTGAACAGAAGCGGTTATCAAAGTTTTAACAGCCTGTGACGGATTTTTGAGCAAAATAGATAAAGGGTAGAGATATCTTCAGGGAATGCTTTCAGGTCAGTATTAGGATCAGAAGTTAAGTAACACTTTTTTCGACTTACAGACAAGTTGAGTGTGCCCCGTTTGCTCGCAGATAAAACACCGCCTGCCTGTGAGAGCATGAATGTCTGGGATGGCTTTCGTCCACAAGATTCACATTTCCCAAATTTTTAACCGCTTAGTTAGAACTATGATCTGTGAAGCGATGTATTGATGGATTTGGGACATGAAGATGTGTTCGAGATTTGAATGTGTTGTCTGTCTGCATTCTTGGATTATTTTTTTAGAATAATTGAACAACACTGCTTCAGCAGTCTTCGGTACCTGCTCCTCATCTTCATACTGCTCACATGTTTCCCGAATAGTTTGGAACTGTTGATCTGGATAGAGCAGAAGCTTCTGTGGTAATTCGGACAATTGAATACCAGCAATGGTTCACGCAGTTTGTCTTCTAGTTGGACACCGTAGTCACATTTGGCTGACTGCGCCCGTAGCTGCAATGCAAAATCACTAACCGACTGAGAACTGGAGCGCATCAACATATTGAACCTAGCTCTTTCGGCTGCCACGAAGTTAATCGGTTTGAAGTGTTGCAGAATTTTTTTCTTCAATGCATTGTAGGAAATATCAATGGGAGATTCAGGATATACTAAATTCTTGATCAATGTATACGCCTCCTTGCCAACAAAATATAGAAAATATGCCGTAAGTTTCTTATCGTCCATACCGGATTTTGTAAGACACCAGATGTCAAACCGTTCCAAATAATCCTCTACGTCTCGCGCAGTTGAATTAATATTTAATGGTTCCATTTCGGCAAGCATGGTGAATTGTTCCAATGGTGACACCAAAACGTGGCAATTGAGTTCAGCACATATACCGGCATAATCAAACCAACTAGAAATTCAGAATTCAGCACGCCGTAACGAGCAGCACGTTGTAGCATGGGTAAGTCGACGTATTACGCTGGAAGGTATCGGATACACAGGGTTAACTGCGAAACAGCAGCACGCGGAGACACAGCAAGCACGACGCACAACTAGGTTAGCAGCACGACCGCCAGAAACACATGTATTCGACCTGCGAAACCGAAACGGAAAGTGTACAAAGGTAAAACAAAATGGTATGGAAACAGTCAATGGGTTTGGTCGAGTCTACCTGTAATAGGGAGAAAGAAAGATGCACATATATTAGGTCATGTGATACACACGTGTAAGCAGGTACAGTCAAGTTTCAATTGCTTTACAACGTATGTATTCGAAGTGATGTGTGTGTAGCACTTGGAATATTAAAACAAGAGAATAATGAACAGAGCATCAATCATGTTCATCATCGTTACTTGGCGGGCGCAGACGTTTGTCTTGTCTCTGTAGATGCAATTCTGTATGCTGAATGTTTGTGCTCAACAGAATATCTACTCAAACCCGCATGGTGGGCTTTCAGTCTTGGCCACCTGGTCCCCCAGTCCTTGAATTTGCTCATCAATGTGCAGTCATCTGTCCTCCTTGCCCTAGTGGCTTGGTTAGGCCAGAATGACCGTTCGGATAGTGTCTCTTCTTTCACGCGTGCACAATCGTTCATTTGCGAAAGTGTGTTCTAAGTACTTGGGATACGCTTTCTGACAAACAGGCGATTTTTGCGCGTACGTTGTGAAGCAAAATCCCTAATGGTCGATGTGTATAGTCCTGCCGCACGTTTGTTGCCTGTATACAAATATTTTCTTTTCGTTAAAGTGCACAGACATATCGAGGACCTCGGATGATTCCCCGGATATGTCTGCACGTTTGATTTGTGCAAAATAATTCATGATTGTCCTCCCTAACGTTTGTGCGAACATAGGTTTCACACGTGTTCACGAGACCGTATCAGCTGATTTGGAGTGTGTTGCGCACACGAGGACTACCACTGATGTCAGAACCACTGGATCCGGATGATCTGTTCGGATATAGCTCCCGAAATGGTATTAAGAAAACGCCCTATGTTCTTGTGTTTCTGCGACATCACAAAACGAATTCGACATTATTGATGACGACCTGGTACTGCACATAGCACATACACGCGTTTGTTTTGGCTGTTTTAAGTAGATTCATCGTTTAAAAACATCATAAGTGAGGGATTCATTTGGGCTCCAGGTGAGTCTCCCGTCAAGACAAAACTGATATGCAAGTGAGTGTATTTGTCGAAACATGTCAAATTTGGTTTCAAGTAGAACATAAGGTTGACAGAAACTCGGGGATTGCGCCTACCTGATGAGCCCCAAGAAGGGCGAAACCGGTCGTGGGCTGTCGAAGAGTTTTCAGCAACCTTATGTGTAGTGTATTATGTCTATAAATTCGTCGCCATAAATGTGTCCCGAGAAGGGTGAACTGCTTGTGGCAGAACTGACAAGGGACACCTGTTTACTAAGTAAGCTTATCATCATTATTCTCAGTGATTGTAATCGTTCAGCTGTGGTAGCCTTTCGGTCAACCTGTCACGTGACTCAAAATAAGCACGATGGCCGTGACCGAATGGCATACCCCACGTATACTTTTGATCGAATATTTTTATTTTAACCTCGTACTTCTTCATTCTATATAAGATGGACACGGCTGTCCGAATAAAAACGCTCTTCCAGAGGGGTCCACACGCTTTGCTTGGACTTAGGTTTATCCTGAGCAGACCTGTATGTTATTTTGTCGCTATACTACAACAAAAACGTTTTGCTGAAATAGACTCCCTGTGCCGCCAGATTGTCTTACCAAAAGCCATGTGTCTCAGATACCTTAATAGAGTCGGAAGGAGTCATGTGGTATAGACCCGTTGCCTACTTCACCAGAAGAATAGAAATTTGCATTCTCCCATTCGTGAAAAATGGCACTGCAAAGAGATATGACGATAGTTTGGTTACGGAATTTCAGACTTTCTCTTCGATCGCCTTGTCAACAGCACTTCGGTATGCTGTCACCAGGGATCCCATCCCTTTGCTTTGATGTGATCATGATCCAGCTAATTTTTTATCTTTCATGTGTGAAAATCACAAGGCACTCCTCTCATCTTAACGCATTTTGGGTGTGGCGCATACTGGAGCAGATGCTGTGTATCGCGCACTCACTTCCAGCTTAATATATGTCTGTAGCTTTAAGATTTTTCTCAGAAAGCGGAGCTCCTCTTTTCACTTGGCCAGAAATCTTCTTTCGAAGTATACGGTTCTTGGTAACCTATCGGACTTAATCAGCTAGAAATATATAAACTAATTTCGTTCGTCCTCATATTTTCCTAGCGATGTTGCCGATACTCAAATTTGTACGTATAAGTGAATGTCAACCTGCCGATACTCATGCCAAATCTTTATGCATTAGCATTTGACCTTGTGCAACATAACCACTGGCTTGTGTCTTACTTCGGCTCTCTAAATCGATGGTAACACTTCATATTTCATGTTCAAATTTGTACGTATAAGTGAATGTCAACACATAAGTTGCTGTCCAGTGAAGAACAGCAATGACAGCGCCACTCATCATTTAATAACGGGAAACCACATCACTTAGTCACCTATTGAGTGGCTCTTCAATTGACGACTTCTCAGAAGGAAGTTTCACAATCCAGTGAAATTATCCCTGCTCTGAGCTGCTTACTGTTCCACAGTAATCTGAGATTTGGTCATGTTCAGTAGAGATTTCATCCTGTCGGTTAAGCCAATCTATGCTGAAGATCCAAGAAGCACTGCTCAGCTGTTTCTTCCTTGTTGGGAATGATCAGCAGTGCGTACCTCCTCAGACTACTAAGAAAAAATAAACAACTCAGAGGAAGATTAGTCTCACTGGATTTTGGAACTTCCTGCTGAGAAATCGTCAATACATAATCACGCATTGTGGTCTTCCCATACTGAAGGATGAGTTGCACTATAAAACTTCCTGTTGAGAAATCGTCAATACATAATCACACATTGTGGTTTTCCCATACTGAAGGATGAGTTGCACTATATCTTGTCTTGGTGAGAGCTAATTACACTGCTGATCAGGTACTCTTGGCCAAACGATTAAGTGTTCAAGCTCTGGCTGGACGGTCGTAGGTTAGAAACCCTCCGAGTTTCGTGAGATGCACATGAATGATGGTTCCCAACAAGGATGAAACAGCTTTGCAGTAGAAGGTCGTAGGATGAAACAGCTTTGCAGTGAGTCTCGGCTCTTCGACGTAGATTGGCTTCGCTGACAGGATGAAATCTCTACTGATTATGACCAAATACTCTCAAATTACTACGAAACAATAATGTTAATTTTATTTGTTGACTATATGGTCATTTAGATCATTCATCCAGGGTGGCCCAAAGGATTTTTCATCTGTCAGTTACCCGTTTTACCATAAATCGATTTCCCTACGTTTAACTTAAAAACCCGAATATTTGTTGTGCATAATAGCGGCCTCAGTCACCAACTCAGCAAATTTCACCATCCCAGTTTCAACTGTTGGCTAAATTCGGGGGGAATTAGTAGTTTTGTGACAGCACATCGTGCACCGTGTTCCGGAGCTTATCGGACAATCAGCACAGGAGGATGGTTGATGTCGGGACAGTGTAGAACGGTTAATCATTGATACACTTCAAATGTTTTCATCCACTGAGAATGAATTAAATCACCTGCACTGCAACACTGTCATATCCTGCCGTTTTTGTGAACACCGCCACTAGTCAACAATATTTGCGATACCTACATGCTGGTGATCGGATGGGACGCGTTCAGTTTGGAAGGACAGACAGAACGCTGGACAACATTCGCACGGATTGAAGTTACCATAGATAATACAGTTCATTTCGCATCTTGTCTATCTGCCCCACACAACTAATTGAGCAACTTCGTCATGGTACGGTTATCCTTCCAATAAACCCTCAATACACAATAACTACTATGAAGAAGGTAATGTTGCCGAACTTAAAATTTCCTACTAAGGAGTACGCGCCAGCAACCAAATCTGTTTAGAACAGTGTAAACGCCCGATACTAGACGTTTTTCGAAACCATCCGAGTGAGTAAAAAATCTTGACCACAGTTAAGCTAAAGGTCTCCGCGCCCCATGGTAAATTACCTAGTGAAACTTCAGGGCATCATTGGAGCAAAGTGGAAACGGACGAACGTTGGGAGAGATATTTTTCTGATGCATACATATCTACTGCGTACATGAATATGGTAATCAGGTCCACCACCGCTGGTTTGCTACCTATCATAGGCCCATCATTTTCGCCCAAACGGCAAACTCCTATACACCTTTACAGACAAAATAACGGAGGGGCTTGTTTGACTATCATCATGGTGGTTGGTTGCATAGGCCGAGTAGCGTGTTTATGTTTCGGAGTTCAAGAGTGATTCTGTCAATTCATTACTGCACCGGGAATATTACGGCCACAGAGGAGAATGTTGGTAGCTCAGGTAGTTGTGCCAACCACCAACCCATCGCTACGCTCCACCACACACCCTAATAACACACTGATGATGTCACCTCGATTGGTGATGAAACGTTTGCAATCAAATTGCCCAGCTCAGCGAACGAACCAACGACCAGTACGACTGCAATTTGGCTACCAGGACACCTCTTGGCTGTGTGTATGAACTTAGAATAGCAACCCTCTCGTTTGGTGAATAATGCATTCCTCACATCCCTATAATGCGGGACCCTTAACAAAGACTCTTTAGCCCTTAGGTAACCGACCGGCTGCACGCGTGAGGAAATTGCGGTTCGGTATCTTTCTTTCAATTTGAACAGGTGTAATCCTCACCCAGCACTTGTGGCTCGTGTAGGCAAAAGAAAAGTTTTTACTGACGGAGAATCAGTTGCCTAAGTTTGCGTAAGTTCGAAAGTCACTTCAGTCAGTATCGAGAACAGTACTAGCGAAAATTCTGTAATGTGCCCAGGATTAATTCGGCGCTAACTAGGTTCACATGTGTAGGCTACTGAACACTAGTTTGGAGATAGGTTAACAACAATCCGATTGAGCGAGCTCATTTTGAAATTACTCAATGACTAAATATGAAAACTGAACGATAAAACATTTCTAGCTGTAATACACTACTCATAAGGTTGCTGAAAATTCTTTGACAGCCCACTACCGGTTTCGCCCTTTTCGGGGCTCGTCTGGCAGGCAGAGTCCCCGGGTTTCCGTCAACCTTTTGTTCTCCTTGTACCCAAATTACACGAAATTAGCGAAATACACTTATTCGCAAACAAATTCGGTTTTACGGGAGACTCGTCTGGAACCCAGCTGAATCTCTCGTTTATGATGTTTTCAAGCAGCTCAATGTGCTACACCAGGCTGCTTCATATTTCGGTTGGTACCTTATGAGTAGTGTATCGCGTTGTCGCGAATTCGTGTCAGTTGAAACATGAGACAGTCTGGTGCAGCACATTGAGTTGCTTGAAAACATCATAAACGAGAGATTTATCTGGGTTCCAGGTGAGTCTCTCGCAAAACCAAATTTGTTTGCAACTAAGTGTATTTCGCTAATTTCGTGTAATTTGGGTACAAGGAGAACAAAAGGTTGACGGAAACCCGGGGACTCTGCCTGCCAGACGAGCCCCGAAAAGGGCGAAACCGGTAGTGGGCTGTCAAAGAATTTTCAGCAACCTTATGAGTAGTGTATCGCGTTGTCGCGAATTCGTGTCAGTTGAAACATGAGACAGTCTGGTGCAGCACATTGAGTTGCTTGAAAACATCATAAACGAGAGATTCAGCTGGGTTCCAGACGAGTCTCCCGTAAAACCGAATTTGTTTGCGAATAAGTGTATTTTTATATGGGTTTCAGGTAAAGTGATACTTTCTGGTTTCGTACAACACGGCGCATACTAAACAGCACAACGAAGTTCAAAGATCTAGGATATCTAGTTATGCTCCTCGATCGCAGCAACATTCGAATCTGACAGTACCATGAATACAAGGCCTGAGATCAAATCTAAATCAAACTTTAAACATACTAAGGTCACTTGGTGCAGAATGTAATTTTCCCACTGAAATCATTCGCGTATTTATCAAAATGGTTAATTCTTCCTTGGTAGTTGACAATAACATACTTCGATAAGTAGCCTCCGAGCGCAGTTTGTCACTATTTGCAGGGACATAAACAATGTCACATTTTCATTCACAGAATTTTTCTTACCAATTGTTTGTGCTAGTAATTCCGAAACGACACAGCCCTGGGTAATTTCGTTCACGTTGTTCTCCGTTACTAACAGTTATGGCGTTAACAAATTTGGGTGTATTCGCAGCCACTTACGGTCGTTGTATTCCAAAAAAGTTAAAAGCATGCGGTAAATTCAGGTGTCCTTATATTTATACCTCATACGCATAATGAAAGTCGTCTGTTTCAGTTACAACACCTAAGAGTTGGGACTGAAAACGGATGTTTTGTACATTTAGAACCGTAACACGCGTCGAGGAATTTGAGCTCATTCAAACCTCCCATTACTGAGAAGTTGTTTTCGAAATCGGTCTCCACTGGTCTGTTCGCTGGCAAACAAACCAACAGCCACGTGATCAACAACCAATAAACTCACCCGAGCAACCAATATTTCGACATGGTCTACACTTCGTTGACGCTAGCATACCGGTATATACTAACTGACCTATGTGCCGGCCTGTGTACCATCTACACCGTGGTTTCCCATCAATGGTTGTCTAGACAGTAATATTAGATAGCTGGAGCTCGTGGGGCTAAACTGCCTACTCCTGCCATAGGTTATATGTCGTTACATGTAGATGGGTTTTGCGTTTTCTGCTTCCTTGGGGTGCATGTTTTAGTAAACCATCCGTGTAAAATTGAAAATGATCCAATAAGACAACAAGCAAGTATACTTGTCCCTTCGCTTGAAACCCATACTATTATCTGTGTACCAGTGTGCGGGTTTTGTTATAATTCGGACAGCCACTTACAGCAGATACATTGTTTCCAGCGATTTTTCAAGCTTCTGTCATTCAAATGGAGTTCGAACTTGTAGCATCCCACGGACCTCACTTTCTTCATTAGACAACACATTCATTAGTTGTGACTTGTGCATAATACCATAAGCAGTGTAACCAGTTTTGCACGTGTCCAGAAAGCGAAACGGCTATATTCAGAATTCAGTCGTTCCGGATTGGGAATCCTCTTCACTCAGGACAGAGTAATAAACATTCGACAAAGAAATGTCCCATTTCTATGCGACAGCGCAAAGCTACTGATCATATTTGAAGTGTAATTTACAGCAGATGCCGCATGAATTCGGTGAAGAAACACAGCTCTACTTGTTTTCAAAACTTGAATACTTGAACGCCTGCGGTAGCCGGATAAATAAGGGGCCTAGTCATGCTAACTTGTCGAAGAACGTCCAGCTGATACGATTGGCTTTGGCGATAGCATTTCCGACAACCACCATATATATAATATACATATGCATACATAATATATATAGTGGCTAACGCAACAGTTAATATTGTTTAACAAGTGCACTCATCAGCAGCGATGTGCAGCATTCGTATGAGGCATCCACAAATTAAAAAATACTCAAATTTCAAAACGGGCCCTAAATATAGGACGAAAACCAGTGCCAAAGCTAGATACTCAGGCCTCACTCAGTAAGCGCCAACTAACATTATGGGACATGAACCTGTTACCAGCAACAGTTCGGTAAATCGCGCCTGCAAATAACAATCTTGGTTCGTTATAAACCATCAATGCGCGTACTGGTCCAGTCGGAGGCTTGGTTGCGCTGTAATGAGGTATCGGCTTCGCAGCCGACTGGTAATGACATTTTCACAGGAGTTTCATCTCTTCCGTTTACTATAGGCCTTTGCCACGAACGCAAATAATGAGGTCAGAAGAGAACGCAGTTCCTAGCATGAAATCAGCATTTTAGTACCTGAGAATGCCATCCAACAACAGTGCCGCGGAAAACACCTTAGCTAACCAACAGAGTCATTCCCTGCAGACTAACTCTGCCTTCGATTATCCACTTAGCAACGATAGACCATTGCGGTAAATGTAGTAACTTGAAAAGTCGGTGGCCTCTTACAGACGAATTTCGGGAAATTCAGTCACAATCACACAGTCAAATAGCGGACTATTTATTGGGACTATACAGAAACATCTGGTGAATCATACAGAGCTGCTGGAGAAAAAACTGCTTGTGATCTGCTAAAACCGCACGCTTTGCATGACTGGATTGAGGTTTTCCTAGAGCGTATTGAAATCCTACCACTTCCCGAAAATCTCACATAACCGCCTACCATCTGAGAGTGTGTTAAAGAGCTTCTAACGGTTTTTAAAGCTACGCAGGATTATAAATCAATGAGCAGATGTAAGCCGAAGTTAATTTTGCCAAAAAGTGCGCGGGGTTGAGTGGTGAGTAATTTTACATAGAATTAATAATAATAGATTAATTTCCCAACTTGTAGGGGACCAACCAGTTGAGGCATGACCGAGCCGTTACAACCTGAACGTGGCGGGCAACAACACAACAAGGAGAAGGGCCAAACCAAGGAATCGTGCTTGTCACGTGACAAGCACGATTCCTTGGTTTGGCCCTTCTCCTTGTTGTGTTGTTGCCCGCCACGTTCAGGTTGTAACGGCTCGGTCATGCCTCAACTGGTTGGTCCCCTACAAGTTGGGAAATTAATCTATTATTATTAATTCTATGTAAAATTACTCACCACTCAACCCCGCGCACTTTTTGGCAAAATTAACTTCGGCTTACATCTGCTCATTGATTTATAATCCTGCGTAGCTTTAAAAACCGTTAGAAGCTCTTTAACACACTCTCAGATGGTAGGCGGTTATGTGAGATCCTTGGGAAGTGGTAGGATTTCAATACGCTCTAGGAAAACCTCAATCCAGTCATGCAAAGCGTGCGGTTTTAGCAGATCACAAGCAGTTTTTTCTCCAGCAGCTCTGTATGATTCACCAGATGTTTCTGTATAGTCCCAATAAATAGTCCGCTATTTGACTGTGTGATTATGACTGAATTTCCCGAAATTCGTTTGTAAGGGGCCACCGACTTTTCAAGTTACTACATTTACCGCAATGGTCTATCGTTGCTAAGTGGATAATCGATAGGGACAAAACAGCGTCAGGAGGTAACCTTAGGTAAATTACCAAAATATTGGCATCATTTCTGTTAGAAATATGACGCACCATCGGTGAAATACGCCGCAAAGCGATCATAATGATAACAGTAGCCCCTGTCACTTACCTCGACTATTATCGTATCTGCTAGACCTGTGTCTATGTGTGACGTTGATTATGAAGCCTCACCTATGCACGGCAGCCTAATTCAGTGGCCAATGATGGCCTTTCATTCTCGCAACTGCGCGCGTTTTCAATCACCTCGAATGCTTAATGTAGTTGCTAGGTCCACGTCTGTGTACGATACTGCTTATGAGGCCTCACCTAGGCACAGTAACCTAATCCAATTACCAACGACTGCCTCTCATATACATAACTCCACGCGATTTCGCTTGTCCTTGACGCCTAATAGTAAACACCAGGCCAGTATCTATGCTGGCCGGGAAAATAAGGCCTCAACTATGCGTGATAGCCTAATCTGACGGCCTGTCATAAAAGTTAAACTGTAGCATCCTTTTGTTGCCTGGCTGCCATGCAAACAGAAGGAAGCACGAGGGCTAGGATACTGCCAGGTTGCCCAAGCCTAGGCGCGGAAGTCGAGAGGCAGAGGTCGCATTCGAACCAGGCCCGTGTCAATGTGCGGCGTTGCTAGTGAAGCACTGGTTATGCGCGGTAACCTAGTCCGTTATAATTATAACTGTATGCGCTGTCGCTTATCTCTGCTACTTAAAATAAACACCAGGCCAGTATTTATACGAACCCATGAATACGAGGCCTCAACTACGCACACAAACCTAACGGCGAACGACGGACGTGATACTCATTACTGTAGCGATATCACCGGCCTTGGATTTCTTTTGTAACCGCTGGGCCAGTGCCTATATGCGATGCTGAATATTAGACCTCAATTACGCTACCCTAATCTATCGGTCAACGACGGTCTCTCATACCCGTAACTGTGTGCGCTGTCGCTTGCTTCTGCCACCTATAGTGAACATCAGGCCAGTATTTATGCAGGCCGATAAAAATGAGGCCTCAACTATGCGTGGTATTCTAATCTAACGCCCAAAGTGGGTCCGTCATACTCATAACTATAGTCGATATCACCCACCTTGGCTACTTATCGTAATTGCTAGGCCTGTGTCTATGTTCAGCGCCGAACATGAGACCTCGACTGAGCTCAGAGCCTAACCCGATGGCTAACGACGGCCCGCTACGCTCATAACCGTACTCGATGTTGCATGCTGTAGTCGCTTACAGTAAATGAAGGGCTCATACACATGCTCGTAACTGACTAATGCCCCAACTGTATGCAATAGACTAATCCAACGACGAACGGCGGCCCTCCGTATCCATACATGGCATCCGTCTTCCAACCCCATGCCTAAAAAATTCCCAACCACCTTTAACAAATCACGTTTCTATTTATTGGTTGCATCGGTACAAACGTAATGTGTGATGAATCCGGTTCTCAGTTTTAACAATCCGCTTTTACTCCGCAGGTTTTCTGAAAGGATAAATGTATAATCAAGTATGACCCGTAAAAATCTTCTGCGATATCACTTAAAACACATAATTAAACAAAGCTGTATTGGCTAACTCATCAAGTGCTTAATAAATCCCTTTGTCTACAATTCCAACTCGGTGTCCACGCTGAAGCTGGAGTCTTACTGTTATAAAGTTAAACTCGTTACTTTCTCAATTAGTCCCATTGGCGATAATGAGGGAGCCGTGTGTACATCGAATATTCAATGGGGGGACATACATTTGTCGTTCGTATGACCAAGTGGAATGGACTTGAGCCCTACGATCCAAGGACCTGGTGCGTCATCAAACGTGCCTCCTTGTTGTCATCACCCTTATTGTGGTAAACGTTCTGTTTTTCTGTAATAATGCACTTTATTCTGTCAGATATCTCATTAAACTCACTGGACTTTACTGACCTCATCGCATTCCCTCGTGATATGAAGCTTCGAACGTCGGCAATACCTGGTTTGGGCGACCTGTTTGCTGTTATCCACTCGGCCACTTTCCTCGCCGAGCCTTAGATGCACACCCGAAATTCCTCTGAAACCATAGTTCGGAGGAGAAAAACCTTAACATAAAGCTTCAGCATTTAATGGCATTTATTCGGTCCCTTGAGATTTTGCCATGTGAGCGCAGTTTTGTTGGAATTTGTTTAAACGTACTCGGGGTCCACCATTGGCGCGGAATTTATAGTTTAATGGCTGTCAACGGCTTCGCGTGACGTCTCTGATGACGGTGGGAAATTTGTGGAAGAGCCGGTTTCTTCATGTGTTTTATTTTGCACTGCATTTGGAAATAATCTCGAAGAGACAAGAACAATAATTGCGCTATGTCGCCGCAAACTGAAAGTTAAGCAGCTTTTAACGACCCGTGTACGAAGAAGTCTCCTGTCGTTGTGGCAGGTGTCCTGCAAAAGCAAGCCAAGGAATTCGCCACAGCTAGTAATTTTTTTATAATGGTCAGTACACGCTATATCAGGGGCAAGGCTATACCGAGCCATCGATAATGACTTTGGTAGAATTAGTGTTTGTGTGCAGAACAAGCATACAGCACAATAGGGTGGCCAGTGCTTTTAAGTCCTGGCACAAATTAAACGGATTGAGGCGGTCTTGTGGGTGCACGTATCACCCTC
>NIRI02000049.1:0-15350 GCA_003604175.2 Clonorchis sinensis | reverse complement strand
GTAGCTCGGGTGCGCTGCTTGGTTGTTGGCCTACTCGCCGAGCTTGGCAGTTGGATTGTAAACATTTCATCACCAATCGAGGTGACTCGTCAGTGGGGTTAACTGGGTGAATTCCTCCTATTCTGCCTGTGGTTATATAGCCTCTAAACAGCATCTGGTAGCTCTGAAACGGTCTTCGCGTAGTTTGATTGGTCCCCTGTGAATCTGGGTTGGTCTCAATCTCTTATATATGGTTGGTTCGTTGAGCGCATTTAATTCGACAGTTCTGCCCTGTGAGGCTCAGAGTCCCGTGACTGTGCAGTTCTTTTCCTCGTAACGGCTCATAGACTGGGTCAGTGTCAATGTGTTTGTTGATCGACTTTTGTGTGAAGTCTGAAGCCTCGGCAAACTGTCGTTCCCGTTTTGTTCTTGCGTCAGCAAGTATTTGAACATTGTCCCAATTGGACTTGTGTCCTTCTCTGTCCTCGTGGATTGAGATAAGTGACATTGGGTCATGTCTTCTGCTGACAAGCTTGTGCTCGTGTATTCTGGTGGCAAGTTTTCTTCCAGTTTGACCAACATAGTGAATTCACCACGCAAATTGCAATGCAGAAACTGGAGCGGGCCGTGCTACCAGATATCAGACCAAAGATATGTGTACAATATGGACATGGATTTGGCTGCCTTGCGGTCATTCATTAAGAGAGCTTGGTCAGTTAACCCGTTGAACAGTTCCGCGGATGTAAATCGGTCCGTTAACTGACTAGCACTTGGTCAGGTCTCACTTACGGCTAGTGCGTTGAAACCGTCCGTTGCCAGTTTGAACCTGCTCTCTTAGGTGCGTGACTTGCGCACAGTTTTAGAACTATCGGTAGCGTGATATTGTTTACTTGAAAGGAAACCACCTTCCATCATTAGGCACGAGGACTGTTTGCGAATTGTGCGTGTCCAAAAAGTGTTTTTAAATAAGATCCTGGTGCTCTTACAACCTAGACGAGCGCGGACATGGGTCTCATTTGTGTGAACAAGCTTCAGATGGGTTTACACGGGCTGCTGTGGTTACGGAGACGAGTTCACTCGGAACATTGATCAACGTTTTAGAGAATAGGTAAACCCCAATTTTATCAATCACCCACATTCGTTTTATCCACCTCAGTGGCCATTTGCAACGCCGTCTTTTGTCAGAGTTTGCAATACCCTTCAAATGATAATCTAAGTTTTATCCCAATGAAGTCTAAAGCAGACCACATACTTTGCCGTTTTATGTGCTCAATGCTCGCATCTGAAAAAATTCCTTCAGTTAAAAAAATTTCCTTGCACATCCCTCTGAGACTGCAGTTAATCCCAAACAGACGAAAAGACTTTCGGCTGGCAAAAAATCACGGTCTCACGGCCTCCTTCGCAAGCAACTATTTAGTTGAGCACCCCGCTTAATTTATTGCTCCAAGCTAACACCTATTTTTTTTGTAGAGACGTTATTTAACTTTGTTTTAAATGATGAGATCCAAAAACACATGTTTGTTGTCACACACGCTCTTAATTATAGCCGAGTCCGTGCACTACCTGCGGCGCCGTTCGCGAAATATTCATCCAAATGAATGAAATATGAATGCTTAAATGTCCCCATGGTTTGAAAAAGAAGGACGCAGTGACGGGTATTAATGTTTTCGGGATCTCGTCATCAGGTCAGTACATATCTAATGGTTAAAATAGGAGCCAAAACTGAACTACGCAGCGAAGATTACTTAGTAAAATGCAAAACGTGGAGACACGAACGATTGGTTGTCTGCGCCCCCCCCCACACACACACACACATGTCGCATCTAGTTGAAAGCTGTGAAACAGTCCAGAGGGCTGTTGAGTGACTTGGCCGGTTGATTCGTGCCACACGACCATAGCAGACTCAGCGTTCGTACGAAACGTTTTTGCCAACACAGTACGGGGTTTCGCAGGCGCATAGCGACTGCCTCCGCCGTAGGCAAGCAACGCCGCTGGATAGATACTGGCAGTCTATTTGGTACACGGTAAATGATGTGAAGTGACCCATTTGGAGTGACTACGTGCCCGGTGTCAATCAGGTGGGATGCAATGGAGCTTCTGGCTGAACAGTTGAGACTAATGGTTATTCCGGTGAGGTAGATGCTCACGTATTCTCTTAGAAAGTTGCCGTGTCGTGCGCCCAACGTACTCCGCTGAACAACAGCAGGAGAAAGAATACACAACCAAATCAATTTGGTTTTGCGACAGACTCATCTGGAACCCAGCTGAATCTCCCGTTTTTGATGTTTCCAGGCAACTGAATGTGCTGCACCAGGCCGCCTCACGTTCCATTCGCTACGATATTCGAGATATCGCGATACATGTATATACGTAATGCACTACTCATAAGGTTGCTGAAAATTCTTCGACAGCCCACGACCGGTTTCGCCCTTCTTGAGGCCTGGAAACATCACAAACGAGAGATCCAGTTGGGTTCCAGGTGAATCTCTCGCAAAACCAAATTGATTTGCAAATTAGTGTATTTCTCGAAAAACAGTCCAATTTGGGTTCAAGTAGAACATAAGGTCGACGGAAACTCGGGGACTGCGCCTACCTGATGAGCCTGAAATGGAAGGACGAAACCGGTCGTGGGCTGTCAAAGGATTTTCAGCAACCTCATGAGTAGTGCATCAGGTATACCCAACCATATTCTGGGTTAGGACTGGCATCTTGTCTTTGAGGTTTAAATTGCACAACCCAAGAGTTCCGGGCCGTAATCAGCTCGAAGAGTGTTAAAATGATTCAGCGCCACGTGGTGTATATTATGGAGTTTTTTAAAACAGCGTAGTGGAATAGGTTGTTGTAATCCGACGTTTCGGTTGCCGTGGGTGACCTTTCTCAAGGATTTCTACAATCAATTGAATAGGAGTCAAATGCAGCGACATTTGGATCCACTACCGTGTCTTCTGATTGGTGCGCCCCTGTGATCAGTTCACAGTCAGACTGGATCAGCGTATGTGTGCGTTTGTACGTGTGATTGTGTGTACTCTGATTAGCATAGGCTCCCGTTTGTTGTTGTGTCGGTTGTGATGCGTCATTTTTGAGATCTTTGCCTGACATCTGGTTACTATGCCTGCTGAGGTGTGCAGTAAGTCCAATCCAGATGGACGGGGTGCTGGCGCCATCACTCCGGTTGATGCAGTTCGACTGTGTGCTGCGCCTCAGCGCACGTCCGTTCCGCATGTGACTTAAACCCTGACTGTAGTATACGTGTACCATCGAAATTGATTTGATGGTTTGACTCAAGTGCGTGCAACCCAAGCTTGGTCAAGCAAGGTAGTATGCACGTGTGCCAAAATCCAATGAGCAACGGATTGGTTGTAAGCCAAGACCGCAGAGTTCCAGCTGGAAACGTGCGTTGTAGGGATCGAAACAAGCGGCGGTTGACTATGTCCGCCAACAGATCGCCTTTTTTATATATGAATGATATACGATATATGATGTGAATATATGATGACTGTTTCAAAATCGCACTTCATCTCGCACACGGCGAGTTTCAGGGTCACCCATTTTTGAGCGAGGAAATATAAGAAATCAAATGCACTTCCACAAACGAGAATGCGTGAAAGTCCATTACAGCTATTGCGCTGAAAGTGCCCGCTACCAAAGTGATGCGGTGTTAGTTTGTGTGATATGCGCGGAGCTTTAGAACTACCAGTGATGTGATGCACTTTAATTCAAAGAACACCGGCTTTAAACATTAAGCCCCTGGAATGTTTGCGAATCGGACGTGCGCAATAACCCTGTTACAATAAACACCTCACTAGATGAAGTTTCGGTCCCCACATTTCTGATGCTTTTACGGCCTAGACAAGAGCAGACATACAAGTCTCGATTTTGGGGAACCGCGTTCGAATGTGTGTGTGTCTGCGGAGACGATTTCACTCAGAGAGTTGACCGAAGTCTTCGTGAATGGGTCAACCTCTGTTTCACCGATCCCTTTGTTTCGTTTTCGTCAGCTCAGTGACCATTTGCAACACCGTCCTGTGTCGTGGGTCGCAATACCCTACAAACAGTGGTCTAGGTTTGGACACAGTTGAATCTAATTTAGTCCACACTCATTGCCGTTGAATGTGCTCAGCACTCGCATTCAAGAGAATTCTGGCTATAAGAAGAAAAAGCCTTCGTTGATGCTTGGAGTCATACACCGCACTCGAGGAGTTACCAGGCGTCTCTTTCTCCCGGGACTCACTGTAGACCATCTGGGTTCCGGGATATTATATTCCGGTGGCTGTGGTGTTTTTAAAGCTTTCGTGCCACGCCGTGCTGCTAAGGCCTGCCCCTCGTGCATTTAGACTGTCACTGGATTCTTTTCAAACCGTTTAATATGCCCTATATCGTTCTTTATCACTGATTTGAGGGTTATATGCTCCGGGCCGAGCAACATCCTCTAAAACCAGTGACAAGTGACCTGGTGTTGAGCGTTCCATCAGCGCTGAGGCGATGTTTCATGCTGCGTGGGGCGAATCGCTCTGATCCGAAGTAGTTAGACCCACGAGTGCGCCCCAGACACGTCGTCCTAAAACACCAAGAGAAGCTGTACGCAACGGAACTGGAGAGGAGCAGACGAGAAATCGGAAAGAACAGAGGGTAACACCGCAAATTTGTGAAGAAACAAACAACAAGATATCACAAGCAATCTTCTCATATCTCTCAGCGTTTCCCAAAACAGCATACTGTACCTCAGTGTGCACGCACGTGCTCGCACATGCTCGCACACACTTGATAAAGGCAGCCGCTGAGCCTAGACTGACTGATGGCCAAAAACTAAAAAGCAGCCCAACAAAGCTAAGCACCAATTTCACGCGCCCTGCAAATTAATTTTCAATCAAGCATCTGACTAAAATGATGCTAATAACTATTTTCTTGGTATCGTTTATTAGACTTATCGCGCAATATTGATCCACACAAAATAAGCCAGAAAGAAGGAAAATTCGCATGCGCAAACGTTTTTTTTTATGACATGAACGTGCGATCGGTAATCTCGAGTTTTGCTAAACGAGGTTCCAAGTAGCCTAGATGACTTGCACCGGGATTTCGATACACACGAACTTTGCACGGTCTCCATATAAAATCTCCCAGCGGAAAGTCGTCGGACCCTGCAAGAAAGAGTTTACGACTCAGAGTGACACAGTTGAACAATCCAATTAACTGTATTTTATTTCAACGCATTTCATCAAACAAAACGAGCAATTATTGGGTACCAGCCAAAGGATGTTTACTTTGTTGATTGATAGCGATCAACTATTCTGAGTAACACACCGAGCGCAAGAAATCACGTTAGTTTCAAGTTTCGGAGCGCATGCTACCGATGGTCGAAACGACCTAGTTTGCCGTTGCGCACCCTCTTTTCTTCGTGGCGAATTCAGTTCCCACAAGCTTATAATCCCCGGCTATATTAATTATGGATTCAGCACAGCGGCGGTAGACTGGATGCAGACTGTTAAAAACTTGCCTATCCTGATCAAAACAACATCACTGAGTAGCATAGTTCCGTTGAAATTACGAGCGATCCAAGGAGTGCATACGAATCGTGAGTTTATGTTCCTGTCAAGATAATAAGATGACTCGATGGCAGGCATCAACCCTGATAGGATCCGTGAAGTTTAATCCGTAAATACGTCACAAATATGAGCAAAACCGTCCCCATGCAACTTACTGCTGGAAATTCGAGGGGTACCGCGCCTGTGTAACGATAAACGTAGTTTCCCCCTACTTCAATAGGACAACGGGGAAGCAAGTAGACACACAGACCGTTTGGCGGTAATGGCACCGTCATCGGCCTGGAACCGACTGTGCCTTCAACAGTGAAACCTCCAACACCAACGTTCACGTCTGTTTAAAGGGTTGAGGAAGATAAGCAGAACATTTGTGAGCAAACCAGATCGATAGGAGGAAGACCCAGTCACATGGCTAGTGAAAAAAATTTTTTCTGAGATGTCGCCACTCAAGGAAGCAGGGTGCGAGTATATGAAACTGCCACTCAGTCGTCCGCGACCGAACAGTTCAACAACTAGCACGGTTTCGATAAATACACTCATTAGCAACTCAATTTGGTTTTGCGTGAGACTCACCTGGAACCCAGCTGAATCTCCCGGTTTTGATGTTTCCAGGCAACTGAATGTGCTGCACCAGGCCGCCTCATGTTCCATTCGCTACGATATTCGAGATATCGCGATACATGTATATACGTAATGCACTTCTAATAAGGTTGCTGAAAAATAGCAGGGTTGTTGTGTGTTCGAATCTCAATGAGAGTTCATGAAATGATTAGAGTTTCTCACAAATGAGAGAATTGTACATTGCTCCTCGGCTTTCCGGCATAGACCAGCATCTACCGAAGTTTTCAGACGTCACCCGCTACAGCTGATGTATTATTGCGGGTTCGAAAGGGGTTTAGGATACTTGTTCGAACAAATTACCAAACAAACCTGGTTTCCGAGAGAACTACAGTAGTCCACCGGTGACAAGATGAATAACTACCAGCATTTGCTCCATCAGGTAAAGAAATTATGCAAAATAAATTTGATTCAGTATGTACTCACTTGCCGTGAATGCAACACGAGCGATAAGCGTGTTCTCGCTTGAGAGATGTGAGTGATGAGTTAGTTTCTCGTTTACTTTTCTGCCGCTTTTTGGAGCTCCTCACCTATGGTATTCGATGAGTTGTTGCCTTATCTCCTCCAGATGTTATTACCGCATGTAATAACCACGTTTGATTTCCAGCAAGAGTGGGAGAATGCAACTCCATTAAATTTCAAATAATCTCTCTCTTTGCGCGTGATTTTTGTATTCGTGCATTGATGACTCTCTGGAACCCGCGAGATGTGCACTGATGATGATTCCCAGTATGCATGAAACAACCGTACCGGGCCTCTCGGCTTTTCAGCACACATTCACACCACTCACAAGATAAATTTCAACTGAAAACTCAAAACTACCCTGACGCTTTCAAAAAATTCTCCAACTTCTCTTTTGGTTCATCTGTTTTCGGGTTTGAACGATACCCACACGATTTTACTAAGCTTTGCTCCGTGCGAAAGCGACTCATGCATTCTAGTTAGGCATGCAACGGCCAGGCGAAAAGACTTTCGGCTACGACACAATTGCAGTCTCACCTCTTTCTCAAGCCAATTTTCAGCTATGCAGCACCCAGCCTAATTTCTTTCTTGGAAAGACGTTATTTGACTTCTTCGTTTTAAAAGATGACAGTTAGAAACACATTCATGCATGTTGTCACATGCGCCGTTGAGTATAGCCAATTCCATCAAACATGCACTACTTGCGATGTCCTTCGTTTGAGTTTTTGCGCACAAATGATTAATCAACTAATTGATTGGTTGATTAATTAATTAAACCAAAAAGAAGAAAAGTTTGTATGCACAAGCGTTTTTATGACATGAACGTGTGATCGGCCACGCCGAGTTTCCACGAGGACTAAATGACTTGCACCGATACCTCGATGCACAAGAACGATTCACCGGTTCCGTATAAGAGCTCCCATCGGAGAGTCGTCGTACTCTGTAAGAAAGAATTTGCAAAGTAGGTAGTGGCACAGTTGAACAGTAACTCAAAATATCAAACAGTCCTTGGAATTTATGTGTTTATCTTCAGAGTAAACACATCTACCGCGTAGTGGACAGGAGCATTGCACTAGTTTGTGGTTGTCCGGGCTTGATGTTTGGTAAGGACATCGGTTCCCAAGGACTAATGATCGCCTATATTAATTGTCCATTCAAAAGAGCTGCAAACTGCTTGCACGATTTCGAAAAACTGCGTTTTTTTTATCAAAACCTGGCCAGTAACTTATAAACATCCGCGGAATATCCTGTTCTACTCTTGGGTTAAGTTGAGGACTGAATAGCCGCTATTCCTGCCAGTTATCGCACCACTTTCACGCACACGACCAAGTAAGTAAGAAGCAACCTGTATGCACTTTTGGTATGAACCATGCGTACATATCCCTGTCAGGATGAGAAGAGGTCTTTTCAAACGAGACTGATTCTGATCACATATACGAAGTGAACCACATAAATGTGAAGCCAGTTGAACCATGCGCGACTTACTGGTGAAAAGTCCTGAGGCACCGCGCCTGTGTAACTGTAATTGTAGCTTTTACCTGCTTCAATGGGGCAACGTGGAGACACGTAGGTACACAACCCATTTGGAGGCAATGGTACCGTCATCGGCTGGGAGCCAACTGTTCCCTGAGAAACGAAACCTCTCATATCGACGCTTGTTTCTGGAAATAGGAGTGATGAACAAAAACCACAGCATGAATCCGTTCAGTTGTGAGCAAACCAAATTGGTAGAAGGAAGACCGAGTCACGTGACTAGTGAAACTATTATCTGAGAATTCTTCACCTGAGGTTGCAATTGACATGTGACCAAGCGATGTGAATGTTGGAGTATGACATATACATGAGATGACCCCATATTCTGCCAAAAAAGACTGCATGTTTTTGGTGGAACTGAAAGTAAATTCCGAACAACCGATTAACTAGGGAAATTCTAAAATCTCAACTTCTAGGTAAACAGTTAGTGAAACAATGTAGCTGCTATGTGTACTCACGTGCCGTGAATGTAACACGAGTGACGTAGTTTACCCCTCTTCTAAGGGCACACGGTTCACTGTCACACGGTACGATCTCCACCGCCGTCACTTGAGCGCCAGTTGAACCTGTATGACAGATAAGTTAGGATGAAGTGTATAACAGGAGTTGAGGTTTTGCACACGAGCCTACTTCGGTAAGCCAATGATACATCAACAAGCGAATCACTAGAATATGCCGGTTGGCAAGTTAGACTGCTCCAATTTTAACCGGTGTTTGAAATCATCAGCATGCCTGTCATGCAACCACACAAAAAAGGAGATGGGTAGATCTAAGTTTCCTAGATGAATCATTCGTGCATCCGGGGTAAGTTATTCACACGCGCTTCCATGTAATAATCCCACTGAGTATTTCACGTAACTGTAAGCGGACATATTTTATTGACTGGTGGCGCTGAACCGACGTAAAAAAGGAAAGTTCGGGGATGAGATTAAAACACAAATAGTCTACTAACACTAACTGCTCAATCGATTTCAGATTAAAGTCTTATCTAAATAATGAACGCACTTGACACAATAGTTCTTGAAGCTGGAACCGGATTTAGTTGCCAGTAGGCATGTACGCTTAATGCGGACAGTCGCTGATGGCAGAAAGTTTGACTTTTGACAATGGACTTCGTCGTGGAGAGGTGAGATTCTTCAAAGGCAGGATAAGTCCCTTGGTGATCATGTCCTCTTCTCCTGAAAAAGCCAAGTTCTTAACAAAATTTCTGCTTTCCCACGAATTATACTGCATTGTTTGTCCCGTGGTTCTCGTGAGAAACCCTGATGAATCGATCGAGCTTCGAATAGTGCCCAGGTTGCCGAATGAATCCTCTCTCCTATGAATAATACAATTCTTGATAAAACGAATTTCTGATAAAATTAAACAAAGATCACGTTCCTCAGGAATAGTTTCAATGGTCGTGATTCAGCTGACATGAGTTCTATTCTGGTTTTGCGTGTAAAAATCGATACGATAACTGGACAGTCAAATCTAACTGGAAATTATTGATGTACTTTCACAGAGCTATTTACATGTTATCAACAAATGTCAATGTTTTAGTCTCTCAAGCCTTACCGCAATCTCTGAAGGTTAGGGCGTCCGTCACTCCCGCTACAAAAACGCCCAAGCTACACATTAAGAAGTTGAATAGTTTCATCGTCTGTGAGTTATGTTTGAAGTTCACTTTCACAGAACATTTATATAGTGACATTTATATAGTGACTGACAAGTTAAAATATTCTCATACATGCATAATGTCACCTCATTTACGCAACTCCAAAATTCAGAGCCCGTTGATGCGGAGAACTGATGCACATGCAGTGCACATGCTCGGCCAAATGCTCAGCCATATAGGATTAAAATGAACCAACTTACAGTTTATAGACTGTTTCAAAGTCCCATGGTATATCGCATAAGTCTAGTTTCAAGGTCACTCATTTTTTGAACAAGAAAATGGCGTGCGTGGAAATGAACGAAGTGAACTGCATTAATACAACTGAGAATGCGTGGAAGTCGCTTGGCGGGAATAAATTACTTTTTTATCAGGATGTGGGCGTTGTACATCGCGTTGTTATGCTCTTCGCAGTTCTCCATAAAGCCCCAGCTTGTATGTATGCACAGCTTATATTTCATTTTTTTTTGGGGTTCCACTTTCTTGTTAGCTACAGGTGATGTGTTCTAGAAAGCATTTTTACCATCCAAATGTCTTCATTAACACAGGTTTGTTCACTAGTTGCCACCCTGTGTCATTAACCTGGTAACTTCTGTGGCAACGCACCTTAGCAACTGTGGCACCTGTGGGAACAAACTATGATTATTGAATTTTTTAGGTAATTTAAACGGTTTTCGACAACAGTTATCAAAGAATCGAAAATCCGTTGTGCCTAATGTCTTCGTGGTATAGTATATACGATCTTACGTTCTTGGTTTCAACTGCGAACAGGATACCGTGTGGTGTGCACACAGAAATCTCCGCAGAGATATACCAGGTTGTTTACACCCAGTAGTTCTCAACTCGTTCGAACAGTGTCCTGTAAGATACAAGTACTCGTAGTTTAAGGGGATCAGAGTGGGACGGTAAGTGAATAAGCAGCTACTTAACAAGGAGTTAATGATCAGACCAAGTGACGTGGTCAAGAATGAGTAAACTACGGCAGTTTCGGGAACTTCCCATTTGTGGACGCAGGGATCTGCGGAAACGAAAGACAGTGACAGAAAGTGCTGTCGGAGTGCTATTTAAGCCAGGCTGGTCAATAACTTATGACGGAAAATTATTCTCGTTTTAGCCAGTTAACTAAACTACCCATTTTCGAATGGCAGACGCGTGAGAATTTATTACCTGGCTAGGTTCCAGTAAACTCCACGGTCCGCTTAAATGTACTGACCTGGCGTCACGTCGTCCCGCCTTGTAACCCAAGGTTTTGCCCAAAAATATTTTGCCCGTTTGCCATATGGTTGAACGCTCCAAGTTCGAGAAATCTGGAGTGAAGTTTAGGCAGAAAGTTTAAAATCCGTCTTTTCTCTGAGGGCGGCAGTGCCTCCAGGATAGTGGGTGTGATGATCGCCTGGATGGGGAGCCTTACTGCCATCTCAGCTCCATCGCTGAATACAGTACGCGTTCAAGCCCAGACCAACTCGCAGTGCGATTGCTCTTATTGCGCGGTCCCGCTGCTGTTGATCTGACTGTTCTCCTATAAACTTTTCGAAATGCTTTCACCTTGGGGAACGATGTTCCGGTTGGTGTATCCCAGATGGTGATTGTCGCATTCAAACCCGATTTCCACGTCTGAGTGGCGGCTTAGGTCGGGATGTTTTAAGATCTAGGTATGATAACTGACTTTAGACTGCGCCAGTGTTTGAACTTCCGACCAAGAGAAAAACGTGATCGGGCAAGTGTTTGTCTGTCTTGAATCAATACAAGCCAACAGAATATTTGGGGCCTGGTAAATTTTCAGCCACCTCACATCCAGACTTGATGTTCCGGTAGCGATTTTCTGGTTGGATGACTTTCGTTTACAACTCTCCAATGGGCGTATCCAAGAGCGCTACACACGTGCCCGTATTTTTTAAATGTGAGTTTCAGAAAAATGCCGTATCAAGAGTAGTTGACAATATTAAAAACAGCGTGGGGGCATCGAACATCATCAAAGAGGTTGTCGAGAAGCTGATTGAGTAATGGCAGTTGTTCACATGAGGCATCCAAAAGTCATAAACGGGTAACGTCGACCGCGCTCGTTCAAATACGCAAAAGTCTGGATACAAAATATGCCTTTGGCTTTTCAACAAACTTCACTTCGGCAATGTCGTCTGCAATTTTCACGCACCTGCTTCATCCACGTAACCTGTGAATCACGAAAGAAGAAACTAACGATCTTTTCCGACGTGTGGCGTTCACTCCCAAACTTAGGGCTAATGGAATACGTGGGTGCCTGCATCTATTGATCACATAGTTCTCTCTGGACGGCAGTGCGGCATAAGAACCCTGGAAGCCCGCTTCGGTTATGTCTTTTGGAATGAGGAGGTGTTGTCAAGGCTGTGACGTCGATTGGAAGCTGTGAAACACCGAATTGAGAAGCGGATCAACGACTTAGATAGTGATCGTAAGTTTATGTGGTGATTGGGAAAACGGCATCTTCATTCTAAAAGACAATCACCTACTGCCAACTTCAAAAATGATGTTAAAGAGTGAGCAAGGCGTTCGTTTCTTCCAAACTCCATCGTAGAATACTGGTCATCAAATTGCTGAATGAGAGCTCCTGGAAACCCCAGGGAAGCAACTTCAGATTTTCTCGTGAACCACCATCAACCAACGCTAATCACAAGTCGACAAAGGCCCTAGCCAGACAGTTCACCGACGAAGTGACGAAATACTCGTCAGTACGTGTCATGACTGTAAGGTTTTGAATCACATAGACCCCACCGAGGAAGGCGGCGATGTCGCACAGCGCTTAGTCCAACAGTAGCCGCTTCTAATTTGGATGGCTAAGCTGCTGCTTCCACGAACCTTTCCCCAACAAGTGGATAACGTCGCTTTGTTTGATGGACGGTGGTAGATGGCGTTCGTCACACATGCCAACTAAAAACCTGATAGATCTTATCCGTTGATCAGGCCAATCTTGCCGATCACCGGGTATTCTCTTACTGAGGAAGGAGCTTCTAGTTGACCGGGGGAAGGAAGGAGAAGGGCTGAATGACCGAAGATTGCAGATTTCGTTCACATTCACACAACTCTCGTTTGAACGGTTGTTCTCCTGTTCTGGTGTAATTATTCCTGTGAGTCTGCACTAAAGGAAACACAGGATTCGAGTTTCGCTCTTATTAGAGCTCACCAGTAGGGCATACCCAGTGTCCGTGCCGAGATTCGCACCCCGGACATCTTACATGAGAGGCGAGCGTGTTAACACTAGTCCACCAACTCACGTTGGACGCATCTAGAGTTTCACGCAAGCGTGTTCTCGCTTGAGAGATGTGAGTGATGAGTTAGTTTCTCGTTTACTTTTCTGCCGCTTTTTGGAGCTCCTCACCTATGGTATTCGATGAGTTGTTGCCTTATCTCCTCCAGATGTTATTACCGCATGTAATAACCACGTTTGATTTCCAGCAAGAGTGGGAGAATGCAACTCCATTAAATTTCAAATAATCTCTCTCTTTGCGCGTGATTTTTGTATTCGTGCATTGATGACTCTCTGGAACCCGCGAGATGTGCACTGATGATGATTCCCAGTATGCATGAAACAACCGTACCGGGCCTCTCGGCTTTTCAGCACACATTCACACCACTCACAAGATAAATTTCAACTGAAAACTCAAAACTACCCTGACGCTTTCAAAAAATTCTCCAACTTCTCTTTTGGTTCATCTGTTTTCGGGTTTGAACGATACCCACACGATTTTACTAAGCTTTGCTCCGTGCGAAAGCGACTCATGCATTCTAGTTAGGCATGCAACGGCCAAAATCACTAGTCCGTTCATGGCACCCGCGTTTTCAATTGAACATGTTTGTCATTTAACTGCACATTTCCTCGAAGCTGACTAGAATTTCCGCCGCTTTATCGTTATGAGCGCTGACTGGTTTAGGCTTTGTGCATGTGAAGTTTCCTTAGTTTGCCATTAATTTTTACGCAAAGGCTGCTTGTGCTCTAGTCAGAGTTGATGGGAATTCATTTTTGAAAAAAATTCACAATGTGGAAACGCTCAACACAAATAGTAACAACAACATAGCAAACAAGGGATTCATAACATTCTCTCTCTGTACATTTGAGTTAGTCAGTAAACCAATTTCAAGTGGAGTTCGTTTGATGAATGTACCCATAAAATTGTTCTCAAATTGAACTGGGCCCTGTCAAAATCGATGCACCCGTGCGGTTCAATTTTCAGTGCACAAAAATCTCCCAAAGAGCTCCACGTTTAAACATTTGCTGTGCAAAAAACACATGCATCGTTGAAGACAACCCAGACGGTTTCATCTTAGGTGATGGGGTCTTGAAGCAATAGTACACCTGAAACGTGCAACATAAAGGCTAAAGTACCCCATCTTTCCTTCGCTGGTGGAGACAAAATGACGTGAAATTAGGAGAAGAAACGCCGATTTTTGTACGAACCTGGTAAGATTTATCAAGGTTCTATTTGCTGGCCGGAATAGACTTGCAAAAGCGCTTTCGAGTAACCACACCACTAAGAGTTCAACCAGTTCTTTTATTGTTTTCGCGTTCCTGGGAACACATTGTAATCCCTATATTGGCCTCTATGACTAAACAATGTGTTGTGTGGCGAGAGTTGGTGATCTTATTCTGCCTGGTGCTACACAGACCGCATGAAAGTTTCATTCATTTCATACTATTTCGAACACTCGCAGTGAGCGTCTCTTATTTTTGCTAGTTCGTCTTTGTCTGAATGCTGTTCATCCTCCATTGCCTGTTGCTGGAAAAAGACTCGTCAATAAAAAACGCAACAGTTTTATTGCGAACAAACGAGTGCCGAGAGAGCGAGTGCGAAAATACAACGGCCGCAAGTTATTTTATTGGAGGAACACTGTCTGACCTCGTTCCGAAGCTGTCTCGCACTGTCCGGCTTTGGTAGAAGGCTGTCACGTGCTGTATATTGAGCGGGCGTTGTCTCTTTGGTCGGCATCTAGTGGAGTCGACGGTGTCAGTAGATTTCGGGCATTTAGTGGTTACTTTCAGGATCTGACCTTCCTGCTACCTCCCCCTTTTGACCGTTCAGCGTAAGATTCTCGACGTGGATCAAGTTGTAACGGTTCCACCAGTTTTCTAGCGCGACCGGCACGACGTCTCGGTTGAAGCAATGGAGCTGTCTTGAGCGGTACATGCGAAACAGTGGCTATAAATGTTGGTCTTGAGAACAGCAGGTGGAGCCCTAGTAATTGTTCTTCCGCATTTGGGATCCGGCACTCAGTCAGCCGTAGCTGGTTGACATGAAGCCTCCATATCGATGATCCTAAGTGGACACTGTAAATCACCCGACCGATTCTTTTGAGGACTACTTCAGCAGTCAATCTTCGGTGCCCGGGACGATAGGCCTTCACAAGCACATGGTTTCCACATTGAAATGTTGGCCTCCCTCCTGTGGGTTCTCATGAATATAACCTTTCGATCGACGTTGTTGAAAAATGCAGTCGATCAATCCAGTCTATGTTCAGGAGATTAGACTCACAAGCAGCATGATAGAAAGTGGCAATGATGTGGAGTATAGGTAGCTCGGGTGCGCTGCTTGGTT
>NIRI02000034.1:184763-195000 GCA_003604175.2 Clonorchis sinensis | reverse complement strand
AGCCCTCTTTTCGTTCCTTCATTCAACTGTTTTCAACCATCCTCATATTTTGGTTTTCTTTTCTCTTACCGCGATGGAAAGATGTTGGTGGAAGTTAAAGAAAACTGTAAAAGGTTCCATAAGCATTTGTAATATTGATCGGGGGATTCGCTGAGCCTTAAATTTGGGAAATCGGCCCCGTGTTCGGAACTGCTCAGCGGAAGCGCGTATTATCTCCTGACATAACGCACTAGACAGCTAGGCCAGTGGCTTCCATCTGGATTGGCATTTGGGGAGTATTTTTCCCGTATCACGGATTGATACACGCGACTGAGGCCTTCGCCCAAGTTTCCCGGGTCACTTTTGTTCTTGTCGTTCAGCGGCTGTAATTCACCTGAAAGGCACAGGTGAAAAAGGGTGTTTATTTTCATAGACGCTGAAGGCTAGACGTTATTTCAGGTTCGGGGATGGAGCACCCACGAGTCACGCGGTAAGCAAGACTAGTAAGTAGAGGTTATGTCTTTTTTAACGATTTTATATGTTGGATCTTTGATGTTTTCAATGGTACCACTTCGCATGGGCGTTTTTTTAAAGTGAGTGGTCTGATAGTACTACGGCTAAATCTACTGAAAGCGGAACGCTTGGTATTGACCCAAACTCCTGTGAATATATTTTGCCAATACCCCTCAGATTTGAACGCGCGCAGGTCACTCTCGTCGCTTGGGATGTCGATGTACCATAAATTGGGTGGTGGGTATATGGCAGTAACGCATGGAGACGATCCTGCAGTTGCTGGCGATTAATCCGAGGCCCAGATCAGGTCTCATAGCTCAATGTCATCGCGACAGCAGCTTTTGATGTAGGATTTTGATGTAGGTAGAGATGGACGGCGGTTAATACGTTAGTGACAGGGCTTGCTTTATTCGGATTTTAAATGCTTTGGGGGCAACGATAAATCCTTACAAAGCCCTACCACGTATGCAGTGCGGGGCCGATAAGGTTTCTGGACTAAGGATATTCTCTTCGTGGCATTACTGTGGAACTACTGTAGGCAATGGTCTCCTTGTCCTAAGTGAAATTTAATTTATCAAAAGCTCCTGGAGGAGCAAGTTAGCTGGCGCCAATGGGTAAACGCTGCCGGAGGGCAGACTGGTGTTCAGGATATTTTCGGCGGGGAGAGAGTGCTGATACGTAGGACCAAACGGGCACCGTAAATGAAACCGGTGAACTTGTGGAAAGTGGAAACTGGAATTGAAGCGGGAAGCCAGGTCGTCTAAATCCGAACGAAAGGTTCAGTGAGGTCGAAAGGACTCGTCCGAGACGCGTTTGGGGTGGGTAAACAGGTGGTCGCAGTTGCAATAGCCGGCTCGATTTGGCGGGAGGTGACATTCGAGAATAAGAAAATAGTTACGAGGGTGGCACCAGCCAGGATATGGTAGTGCCGTAGCATCAGTACACTGACACTTCGGTTTCTTGACAGCCCAGTGACTGATAGAATCTACTAGAATTGTGGCCACGTTGAAATATATTTAATGAGGCAGTACACTCATCTGCATGCCCATTAGTCTGTTTGATTTTGGAGGCCCAAATGAAGCAGTCGTTTATGATTTTTTTTGTCAGCTGAATGTGCTGCATCAGCCCATCCGATGCCTTAGTTGGTACGACGCATCACTGTAGCGATACATTGCACGGGTACAACACAACCTTAAGGTTGCCGAAAATCATTCGACGGCCCACAATCGGTTTTTTTTATCATTTTGATTCATTAGGTAGACGCAGTCCCCGAGTATTCCTCAGCCTCATGTTCCACTTGAACTTCAATTACAGGAAGAAAACTACAAATGATTGACCCAACTGGGATTCGTCTGGGTCTTCCGTAAAAACCAAATCGGCGTGCGATCAATGCAAAAGTCAAAAGGGCGGATGTGCCTCAACTTTGCGTAAGGAGCACCCGTTTCTCGGGATTGTGAGTTCTTTACATTTTCGTTTTCAAGAACTTTTCAACGTTTTTTTAATTATAAAGACATTTGGGCTTTTTTAAAACGCCGGGAATGAAGCTGGGTAAACCCGGCTACGGATTGCAGGTATGCTGAATTGTTCTAGTTTGGTTTCCCTCATAGTTGCCCTCGGCGGCCAACGCACCCTCCCCGTAGGGAAGCCGGGGTGTTGGGTCAGCGGCAGGTAGAACAGAGCTCGTGTTTGAAGAAGACGCAGTTGGTTGAGGGGCTTGACTGTCTTGTCATACTTTTAGAGGCGGACGAACACAACCAGGCCGGCTGTGAGCTACAGATACAAGGGCTCAAGTAAGGCCAGTTTTACTTGGCAGAAGAAAATAGTATCGGATTTGAAGTTTCATTGTACAATGACGTGCTCTAACATAAGGTTATTGATCTCAAATGGCCGCTCAGCTTGAGACCGTGGATGGGACCAAGCGTCACTGCAGCTCATCACGTCGTGTGCGCACTTGGTTAAATTGTGTGGAGCACAACCACAACGGGAGTGACTTTCTGTGGCACAAATTCGGGACATTCATGTATGTCCTCATACGTGAGTTAACTTCTGATTTTAAACCTCAGGAGAGGTTTGCTCGCCTGAGATTGGTAAATAAAACCAACTGGTATGCCGTTTTTTGGTGGTGCAAGAAAACCAAGTCTTTACTTCGTCACAGCTTCATGCAATTAGATGCTGTAAGTGAGGACTCCGGCAACCGACAGAAGCATTTTACTTGGCTTTTGACAGGAAGTACGAGGTAAAAATTAGTAATAACTTTGTACGGTTAGGCTGGTAGGACCACTTAGCGTTCGACGAAACTAGGGTTTCCTCCGTGAGGTTAAAGATCGGATACTTTCTGACCAGCGGATGCCGCCGTCAGAGCATGCCCAAATATAAACGACATTTTTGAGGACCATTACATTCCCTCACATCTTTTCTGATAGAGACTAACATGGTGTCGATTTAATCAACGATCTCCGAGGGGCTTGCCGTTATTGGTTGTATTTTGGGGCAATGACAAGCCAAGCAATTATTGTCCCACGGACGAAAGTTCCGTATAGCGGGCTGTTAAAGAAAGCCCAGGAGTAGCAGTCAGCTGGACGATCGTGTACTTAGCCGGTGGAAACCAGTTGACATGACAGTGCCACCAACGTATCTGAAGAATTTCTGCTCTACCGTTTGGCCGTATGGGTGAATATGTAGACGACATGTCTAAAGGGGCCTCTGAGGCGTTGTTATTTGCTCCAGGCAAGCTTGCGAATGACTAATAAAAAGCAAACACCAAGACGAGAGTTGCAGCTAGTGTCACTCGTCAACAGTGACGCCAGGCAAGTGAATTCTACCTGACTATGCCTCAGTTGATGGCAACGAATGTTAAGGATATCCTTGATATTCGCAAGGCGTTTAACCAAGCTACCCACGGTGCAATTCAAAATCTATAGGGTTTGGCGGCCCGCTACTGCAAACGTTCATTTCTTACTTCACTGGGAGAACCCGGTTAAGTAAAATCAGGAATTCCTCTTCAGCACCACTCCCTATTACTGAAGGAGTTATCCAGGTTAGCGCGCTTGTTCCCTTACTGTTCTTGCTTTACAATAATAATGTCACCGTGTCGATCATTTGTGGACCGCGTTTTCTATTCGCTGACGATATTAAGAAAGCTTACTCTAGGCAACATTCGGTCTGATCTGATTTCGTCATTCCTCTGGTTCTCTAACTCTGGTCTTTCACCAATCAAAAATGCCAAAATCTCACATCGATTCCAAATTCATGCTGGGACGCTTATTCTTAATAGACTTTTGAGTCCTAAACTCCCTGAAGTGAGGGGCCTAGATCTTTGGTATTCCTGTGAGTTTAAGCTTCCCCAACATGTGCAGTACAGAGTGGCCAGAGCTCGCTAGCTTTGCGCTTTTATTCACTGGGTTTTCCACACCAAACCATGTTTAACTGTCATCATTGAGCAGTTTGTAATACAAGTTCACAAATCCAGCCCTGAATTCACCTCGTAGCATTCACAGGCTGTGGAGGACGTGCAGCGCTCGTTTGCACTGTCCTTGCTTCCGACGTCATCCGCTCTACCATATCGTCTTCGCTGTTTGTCACTTTGTTTGGATTCTTTATAGCTGAGGTCTGCGTACGTAAGACCTAGGCCTTCTGCGTTGCCTAATCTGACGGATTATAAGGCTGACTGGCGCCCTGAGTATTCTTCCTGCTCCCGCTACGACATCAGCAACTCTAAATTGTTGATTCCATTTTCAATCTGTCGAACTGTATTTAGACAAAACGTTTTCTTGTGCCTGCATTCCAAGCTGTGGAACAAGCTTTCCTTGCATATCCGTACGATTGCCTCTTATTTAAGCTTCCAAAACGCCCTGGGTTCTTACCTTTCTATTGAGGGAGCCGAGCGACTTTTCGCTTTACAGCTCACAATAGACACCATTTGAATTTGGCTCAAAGCCATTTTAAGTTGGACTCTTACACCAACTGTCCTATTACTTGGTCCTGGCACGCACAATTACCAGCTTCAACCATCTAGCGTCAACCCACACGCAAGACAGCTCCCATCTAAAATGTTGTTTGTCCTTAATCGTCATCTTGAGTATCTCTTATGCGGAGGTTTCACTTCCTGGGACCGCATCTGCACCTGCTGTCTTAAGTGTAGATCTGTTGCAGAGAGTGTCATTTGCCTGCCAGCTTAACTGTTTTCATGCCCATCTCCACTGACCTCGTTGTATTTCCTTAGCTTCGCCCTTAGGTCTTTGTGCACAGACCACTAATTAACTGTTCTTTCAGCCTGGGTCCCATCGATGAATAACTTTGACAGCTCTATTTAATGTCTGGTATTTTGCTTTGACTGGGTCTAGCTAGCATTAACCAAAAGGGAGCCTTATTTCTTCACTCTTCAGAACCATTCCGCACCACCAGATCACGCAAAGTGGACTAGCCAAATAGTGAGTCTGTAAATGAGCAATGAATGAAATACTTGCTTGGTTCTGCAGTCAATTCATTCACACGTACACAACATTGTGGAGCGCCTCTGCTTGGCATAGCGGTTTATATCACGTCTTTGTTTAGCCACAGTACACAGGATCTGAACGTCTATATTCTACTTCCGTGGCCAAAAAGTTAGCTGCCATTTCATTTGCTTCCGCGACTGACCTCTTCCAGGGGCTGGTTGCTGCTTGATCGTTCGAAATGATTGAGCTGTTTTGTCGGCCTGGCCTACCTTCGACCAGGTAAAATGTAGGCACAGGCCGCAATAATGACTACTTGGTGGCGTATACCCGCGCCGGCGTCACCATTTCAAGCCGACCCTTGCCCTCTGGTAGGTGGAAGGCTCAGACATCTGCGGAAGAACATACTAAATCATACCTTTGCTATAACCACTACGCGCTTTTGTGTACCTGAAACCTTTCGAGTTCTCTTACGAGTGACAATCACTTTGAAAGTTCCAGAGACCGAACAGCATATCTGTCGGCGTCCCTTGAGGCATCCTCCAAATGGACGGTGTCCAACTCAGGATCCTAAGAAAGGCGCGTTTTCGTCCGCTTTGCCATTAAGGAAACTTTTTACTCGTTCCCGCATCTGAAATTCTTTCTAGCCCCAGAAACCTGGCAGGCTTTTAACAGAACCGTGACACGGTCCACCTATATGTTGTTCAATCTGTCGCACAAGCGTCCTTTGTGCACTGAGGACGAGGCACGAATAAGGTCCTTTTAAATTTTGGCGCCACCACCATCATTCCGCACAGTCTCCGATATAATGTCATCACGACACATCCCTCCCGAACCAAACCCACCGCGTTTTAAGCGCACTTGATTGAATGGTGAACTAAAAATGAGCATCAACTCTATCTTCCTAAAATTTCCGAGGCATTTACCTGGACGCCATACAACAAACGCATCTAGAGTCTCGAAAATACTGGCGTCATCAGACTTTTCTTGCGTTAGTTGTCAGCCTGATTTGCCAATCAGAAGCTTAAAGCTGGAGCCGGCTGCTCACTTTTCTCCATGTTTCAAAAGACAGGCTCCTTACTCTTCCGTCTGTGTAACCGGTTTCTACTCTTCGAAAACCGTGCTGCCACCTATTTGCTTTCCTCTTGTCCAATTCTACCCGAGAATCCATTTTTGTTTGTACACCACCCATTTCGAAGTTTTTATATCCTTTAAAACCCTGACCATCCTGTGGTTGCTGTATGCACAAATCAGTAAATTCATCCTGTGGACACTGTCAGAACCCTCAAACCGACCGATAGAGAATAGATCTTTCCGGCCTACTGCTCAATAGACCTGATCCTGGTGAGGCAAACCTTTCGAGAAAATTTGTCAATAACATAATGTCACCTTCATGAGTGCAGTTTCACCTATACTGGTCTACAAGCCCAGAGCTGGTTTCCCTTTTTCCTCGTAATAATCTACGGCCACACCCGTTTACTTCAACCGCTCACAGCCATTCTTCACTATCTTCAAGTTCGTGCTGACTGTCGCTTTTAGGATGTTACTTAATCACTTTGTTACAAAAGTGGGACATTGTGGCCTTTTTAAGACGCTTTTTGCCGTTAACCTTTAAAAGAACACCCCCTACTTCCCCACTCGACCGAAGTGTAGCTTTTCATCCACATTTTGCCATCCTTTGCTTGAGTTGATTTTCCGACATCTGAAAGTCATCGCATTCTTGCACCAATTGCCAGTTTTCGTTTGGAACTGTGAAGCAAAATTTGCAACATGTGCTACTGCAATCACTTTCATCATTACAAATTGAAGCTCTCTTTGATCTCAAAATCTTGCCTGTATAACCTTATGGCGACGGTATTTAACCACCCCCAATGTCCATCATGTTTATTTTGGGCAAATTGTGACAAAACAACCTGTTTTGGACAATGTTTATTTTTTATATTAAATCTCCGCTCAGACGCACTGCATGATACCCGCGACTGACGTCAGTCGTGCCTTCATTCTGATCGTAGTAGTATGTCTATTCACAACGTTATGTCAAGTTCCACATAAACATAAGCATTATTATCTGACAAACGTAGCCGTACATATGCCAATCATTCATTTACCTAACTCTATCGAGGTTAGACCTCCAGTTTTCTAGCACCATTGGGCGAGCTGAGAGCCAAACATAAGTCTGTGTGCAAGTCTACACATCCGAATGAAATTCGTCCGCAACACATCCCTCCAGTCGCATTCCACGTTACAGAAGACATAAGCAATGGTGATGAGCGACCATTCCTTCGTGTTCAGTCGATCGGACAAGGCTGTGGTGCTGATATTCTTAACCTGTACAATCACAATAACAGTACGCATGAGCAAAAAGCCAAATTTAAGTAGAATTTTGTCAGTGGTTTTTGTTTCCGGACGCATATTCTGATTGACGGGCTTGAAACACTGGAAACAGCTGCTCCCACCATTTATGGTGTTGGGTGTAAATATACTATCAGGGCGCATCGCGAAGAAGAAACGAGTAAATATACCATAGGCTTGGACCAACTTTTGACTTGGAGGTGAACCTAGTTGCACTCAAGTCTTCTAGGCGAACAAGCATGTGTACACTCCAGATGCCTCGTTTACCATGGGGTACTTTTATTCTGACTGTAACAGTATACCTGTTGATATGCCACCAAATAGTTGGAGGTATGCATTGCCTTTGTTATTATGCTGATACCAGCCAGGATAAAACTGTAGCAATTAACTCAGCGTCCTAAGTGTGCGCCTATTATGGGGGAACAATCACGAAAAGACGAGCAGCCGTGTTGTTATTTTTGACGAAATTTTGCCTGAAGAAGTGGATGGCTATTACACAGATTAGAATAGTCCCATCCAAGTGAAAACAATCTGTTGTTCGCCCCTCTTTTCAAATCCGGATCGAGGCAAACTACTTCTAACTACAGAGGGATCTATCCAACCCCTATTTTAATGCGAACCCCTGAGCGTCTGGTCAAAGGCCTCCTAATAAGGTCCCTCCTAGCTATAAATGCCATAGATGAGCGACAGTGTGGATTCCTGTCTCGACGATCCGTCAATGGATGCCAGCTTCACTAATTTGAGACCGTCACAGCAGCATATGATGCCGGACACTCTATTGTTACAGTCTATTTGGATATTAAGAAAGCCTTTGAACGGGTCCCTCATGCATCCCCGTTGAAGAAACTCAATTCTGGATCCTTATTCCAGTGGTTCACCTCCTATCTATCTGACAGGTCACAGATAACGCAAAGTGGTGACAAACAGTCATCCTTAATACCGACAACCAGTGGAGTCATTCAAGGGAACTTGTTAAGCCCCATCCTCTTCCTATTATATATCAAAAACGTCTTCGACGCTGTATCCAGGCTGCTCAGGCACATAGGCTCTGCTTTCTCATATTGAGCTCCTTCAATTTTCGAGACTCAGAAGTCGCAATTTTCAAGCTATGCGTGCGACCAATTGTGAAAATCTGTCCTGCTTTCTCTCCCCTTTATACTCAAAGTTGCAGGCTGGCTTTCGAGAATGTCCAACGTTGATTCACCAAAAAGTTATTCCCACAGACCGGCCTTGTTTCCTACCGTTCCAGCTGTCAAATCTTAGGCCTTGAGCCACTATGGCTCAGACGATTAGAGCTAAATTTAACTCTCCTTCACCGTTTGTTGTACAAAAATGCTTCTACAGCAGAGGCTAGGCTAAGCGTAAAGTCATATACACGCTGTAACTTCCGTAAATCCAGCAGCCTTTTAGTGTGCCCTCCAGAGCGTATGCACCTAAGCCACTACTTCTTCCTGGTTTACTACGCTCGCATTTGGCAAAGCCTCCTTAATCGGTTTCGAAATATCTCAAGCCAACATATGTTTTCACAGTCCATAGACGACTTCCTTACGTGTGAGGCCGCAGCCGCCCTACTGAATACTCAGCTATCCCATGATCTCCCACATGAACAGGGTCCACACCACCTCTGAGTTTGACGAAGTTACATATAGTGGACGGAAAAAATTAAAAGAATAATTAAAAAAATAAGCCACCACCTTACTACAACTTGCTGCTTTTTTGACTTGCTTAAAGCAGCTTATACCAGGTTCCTCCCAGCTAAGTGCCCGCCCTGGAATACACTATCAGTCCCGTTTACTGCTTGATGCCTCATCTCGCCTAACCCTAACCAATATAGACCAAGCATAAGTCAGAATTTCTCATACCTGAGGACGTATTCTGCGCTTTGCAACCCATTCAGCACACGCACAAAACATTGCGGTACGCCTCTGCTTGACTCGATAACTCATACACCGTCGTCGATTACCCGTGTTCACAGGCTCCGGCCATTTCCGTCCTGTTTCCACTGTCCAACGGTAGCTACCGCCTCGTTTGCTTCCTCAACTCGCCTTTCCCAGTAGCTGTTTGCCGTTTGCTTGTTCGAAATGACAGCTGTTTTACTGACCTGGCTTTCCTTTGACCGGATAAAGTATCTGGTAGTAGGAGTTTTTTAGCAATTCACAATTCATGCAATTATGAATGCTTGGTGGCATGCCACATTGCAGACCTGGCATCGTGCAAGACGGACAAAAACCTCGTGTGGTGGTCGGTGTAGAAGACAACTTGACAAGAATGCTATGGCTGAACTGATTGAGATGCACTGGACTATGCTCGCCGGTTGGCTTGCAAAGCGTAGCGTCAGGCGGATCTGTATATCGTGTGGTGTGACAGCTCTGATGTTCCATCTGATCCGACGCCTTTATCAGCAACGTCGACAGAACGAGAGATTACGGAAGAAGCAAGACTCCGTCAAGCAGAACATCAATGCTGTGAGATCCCAACTAGCGCAGGCGAACGTTACCGATGATTTGCTGGCACTCACGGACCTGGGATTGGGTGAGCTGAGTCAAAAGATTGCTTCTGGAGATGTTACACCAATCCAGTTGCTTCACGCTTTCCAGACCAAGGCACTACAATTGTATGAGAAGGGTAACTCAGGGATTTGCGAATTCGTTCTACAGGCGCAATCCGTTTTTGAAGGTAGTTCGATTGAAGAGGAACAGGAGGAGCATTTATCAACAATGCGAAAATCCCCGTTGTATGGCATCCCGATTAGCTTGAAGGAGACATTTTGTATGAAGGGATATGACAGTACTGGAGGACTGATTAAGTGCTGCAATTCTCCAATGGAAGAAGATTGTGTATTGGTCACTGTATTACGGAAGGCTGGGGCCATCCCATTTGTTCGAACAACAACATCGCAAGCTATGCGTGCTCTCGACGGGACGAATCCAGTGTTTGGTGACACGACTAATCCATTCAAT
>NIRI02000019.1:0-52074 GCA_003604175.2 Clonorchis sinensis | reverse complement strand
ATTGAAGAACCACCTTTAATAGTCCACTCGACGTTTTTGCGCACTCTAAACCTATGGGTCGTAGGCATAGTGAACAATCATATCTACGTAGTGCCTCCTTATTAGTGCAGCAGAAAGTGGCTGGTTCGTTTCCCTATAACAGATCGACAGTATTTCTAGGGCTACCATATTTCCATGTTCTAATGGCTTGGCAAAATAGAATCTTCAGTTGTAATAACCGCGTTTTCATGGGAGCAGAAAAATGGTTCCTTGCCTTAAAAGTTTTCTCGTAATAAGGGTCTTTCTGTACCAGTGTTACCTGGAATACCCTTAAGGTTACTTCCTAGAACCAATGACAAACGACGATGCTTTGCGGATATCTGGGTCCTTTTAAGCAAAACCTTATACACTGTCCCCGAAAAGAGACAGCATCAATTGTTTTATAATTGCCACACAAGCACATCTGTTGATAGTAACACAGTAAGTAATAGAGTTTCGGGCAGCAAATTGACTAGCGTTTCTTTAGGCACCTGAAATAAGAGAGGCATTTACAAACGGGGTACCCAACCAATAAAAATTAGAAAATCCGCGGACATTTCGCAGATGCCAATTTGTTAAGTTGCGATAAAAATTCCATTGGTAAGTTAAGGCTCGAATTGTAAGACTTGGAGCTGCGAGATAGTACTTTTGAAGATACTCGCCAGAAGCATATGTGCCTGGTCCAATAAAAAAATTCCTCGTTTTTCCTGGCAGTGTACACAACAGAACCATTGCACAGGCATGACAGATCGATAAGGCTTCGTTACTGAATTCCCTACATATTGGAGAACAATTTTATTTCCAACCAGTCTCTCCAGCTGGAAAAAAACTTGATGTAAGTTTTGTAATTACGTTCAGGGCACGTCACACAATATTCGTGATGGTGAAAGTGAATGCCGGAAATCACAAAGTAAAATTATACGATCCTCGAAAATCAACCCATCGCACACTTTCATTCTGACCAAAACCCACAAGGTGGGATTCGGTCACCCCAAGTTCAGGCTCACACTCCATACTCCTAATCTGGACACCGCACGAACATACTCTTGTGCATGGAGTGGTGAATTCGGTGGTATTCTATCCCTTAACTTATGCAGCAAGGCAGGGCACACAAGAGCATATTTAAAACAATACACATAGTGACAGCAACCGGTCGCCTCTATTACGATACAGCAATATCGGAATTGAAGCTACGTTTAGTGATGTAAATTTAGCCTGAGATAGACATTCGTATTGACAGTTTCATCTCAATCGATACGATATCGATAGCGAGTTATGGCGTAACATTACACCACTGAAGCTGGGTATACTAACTTCACTGAAACCTCTATAGGAGTTCCGGCAAAGTCGAACAGACTTTACATACCCCTAGTCGGTACCAAATCACCACACCACTCGTATCTCTTATTTGTTAGAAATTTTGGGAAGAACTGGCTTTTTGAAAGTAGGTTGATGAGGAATAACATACGGGAACTTTCGATTCTGATATTTGACAATGCAAACTCCATCTATTCAAAATGACAAACGACCTAAAAACCAAGGCTCAAATTAACTCTTATCTGTTCACTAATGAGCGAGCGTGTAGTTTTTCGACAACTCCGAGCATTTTATAAGTGGTGGTGACCAAACGATTTATCAGTATTTTTTATTTCAACTTATGTTCAAAAGAAAATCACTTTGCTACGTTGAATATCAGTCCAAAAGAACAACGTTTGCACTTTCAATTTAGTTTCACGATTTCATAGACAAGCATTATGCTAAGGTCATCCTGGGTAGCGCAAAATTTACTGTTTCAAATACCGTTAGGATATAAGAGCTTGGTCAGAATAGAAGTAGAAGGTGTGCGAGCCACGCCATTGTTATTTTTACTTGACACTGAACGCTAATTATCCTCGTCTGTTGCTTAAAACCAGCGTGGCAATGCGGTCGCACAGTGCGGGAAGTTGACCGAACTCACTAATGGTGCGGCATCAGTAAAATTAAAATATTTGCACCTCAACAATTAATCCCGCAATCTAACGTGGAGTCGGTCAGTATATTTGCGAGTATTGCTATTTTTTCCATAAATTTGGAGAATCAAGTCATTCCCGCCATCCATCACCTTCAACTTGTCCTATAGAGTTCGATTTTTGCTTATTTACTATCACACTGATTAATATGTGTTGGTTGTCTATTTTCTACCTTCTGTGCTTCGTCAACATTTCTCTCTAATCCTCCTTTAATCAACAAGAGGCCTCCGGTTTCGCTCACGTTTTTGGAGTGAAACTCCAACCAATACATTACGCCGTGATAGCGCACTCACTGGTTTGCTTCGAAGTTGTTTCAGGAATGAGAGAAATAGTGGCTTAGGTTTTGCTTCGCAGGATGTGTACTGTACCGATAGCTACGGACGTGGAGTATAAGTTGCGGAATGCCGTTCGGAGCACCTATTCATTCCCATTTTCTCTGCTTTCAACCAAGTTGTTGGTTTGCTTCTACTATACATATAACTCGAACTTTAGTAAACCCACTTCTACATTCACTTCAGTTTGTTGATGTACAGTAGCTGAAGCAGTTACTATCTGACCCACACCATGTATGCCTACCCTACATCAACCCAGTCCTGAATTCCATACCCCTCTTAGCTCGCTAAACCATGTGGCTGCGACCACATCTTTTAACAGAACAACCTGCAAGAAGTGAGTTTGCTTTTGCTTTCATATATGAAATACTATAAGACGAACACCATATGATATTGATGGTTACAGTCTACGCAAACTTTTAATCTACTTTGGTAACTCAGACCTGATCGCCCGTTTGGATTGGGTACAGTGGGATCGTCTTGGTTTCAGAGGGCAAGTCGATTGGACGTCGCTCGAAACCACTTGTAACAATGGGCTCCTTTGGACGCAAATAGAACCTGGGAAGTAAGACATCATGCCGTCTACCGTCTGGCCTTCCGTGTAAACGAATGCCTTCATATTCACGTCCATATTTTGTGAACTGTGCATGATATGAAAACTATGGAATACTGACGTTCGTTTTTGAAAAACTGGGATCATTGGCAGCCAAACTAGCGTAGTGACGAAAATACCAGCGTTATCGTAGTAAACCCAAGCTACCTTTCGGTCAAAACAACCCACTGTTTCGTGGGATGTGCCGAACAACTCTGCAGATTAAAGCTTTGGCATAATTACAATCCCGTTGGTGAATTTGGTTCAACCAAATCACAAATTACCACCATTTTACCTCCCCCCTTGACTACACGTAGTGGGGAAAGGGATAAGTGGCGTGAAAAGGAGACCTCGAAAAAGATGACGGTCTCAACAACAATGTTCAATATGACGACAAGGAACAGCTGCTAGATGACCGATTGGTGAAATTCTAATCGCCAATGTCACCATGTGACGGAAGGCAAACCGAGGAATAAAACAGCGCAGTTGTATGTCTTCCGTTTGGAATCATCAGTAGCGCGCACACCTGGAACCATGAAATTCAGTTTGACCGCTTAACAAATTCGACCACGACGGGCCGATCAATAGTGCGTCGAGTATGCAGGCTTGATCCATAATCGAAGCTTCACAATCTCTATCAGACGTACGAAAAGCGAGTGAACTTCACAAGGATTGATGATATGATCTCCACTTATACTCATATCTCTCGGAAGAGCAATCTTTACGTGCAACGATTTTATCCTTATTGCATATTTGGGCACCTATTCGGAGGTAAGCTGATTGATGAGATAATTGCTTAACTGAACGGGAAGGAATAAACAAGTCAACTACGCCTGTCTTCAGTGACTCACCAATGAACACGTATTAAGTTGCGTATCGAGTAGAAAGAGTTCAGCTCTAATAAACGCTTTCCACTACTACGGCAGCCTTTCACATAGCCGGGTACAGGAGTAAGTTGTGGGACGAAGACGAAAAACTGTTGGTAGGGGCGAATCCGCTCAAATGAGTTCTCTAGACATGGCTAACATCGCCTAAGTCGACGCTAACGACTTCGAGTGATCGGATGGGCGAGTAAAGCCAGAGCCATTAACGGCTGGGCGATGAACATGGAGGAAACAAGATAACATGCACCAGTGTTCAGTTCCACGTGATGAGATGTCTGCTGAAGAGATTCAAGCCGGAGCGAGCGAGATTCCGCGATCAAACCCACTACAAACAACAATAAGGTACTGAAGTCAACGCACTCTAACGAGAGGGCCAAAATTTTAGGTCCAAAGTTTACTGCGTTCCCAGTAAAAAAACAGACATAAACACTCCAGCTGAGTTCTACAAAGGTATGCGGATTTTTGAATTCTCGTATTGATGACAGGCTTTTCAGTCTTTGTTGCATAGTGGGTTACATACCTCTTATTTTCAGGCGGCGAAGGTTGATTAACAAGCTATGAAAAAAGTTTTCCATCAAGTCCGATTCGTTGCACTAGCCCATTCGGTTGTTGGTAAACTTTAAACAGATGATGTCGATATGACGCTGTTTGACCGCACTTCAACTGTAAGCTGGGAAACTAATGACTTATTGAATTGGAACCCGACCGAGACCTAGTCTAATAATACAAAGAAGCACTCGTGAATGACTGGCCAATGTGGAAGTTGGGAAAATTAAGTTCATCTCGTTGGGGTGAGTGTCTACGGCGGGGCACCCAAAAAATAAGTCTCCGCCCCTATGAAAACGGGAAAGCTAGGCACCTGTATTGTCTTGACATCGTAGCCAAACAAACTTACAAACAAAGTCACCGTCACTGCCTGTTTCATGGCCCGATCAAGTACTCGATCGAAAAGCATGCAAAACAGAATAGGTTGCTCAACCAAACAGCAGTTAGGCCATCTGTCAACTTTTCAAGGTTAATAGGGGTTCCAAAACCTCCGAGAATCCTTTTGAGTTGAAATATTTTCCAACCGGAATGATGTACACTTCCTGCATTGGATAGTGGCCAACGGAAGTATGGTGACAGAGAGATGAAACCCTTGGGCATGAACTACTAGTTTCCGCACAAACAAGATAACTCCCTCAAAGACCCGCCGAACTGGTCCTCAAAAGAGGAGACTACTAGATTTAGGTATTCTCCCGACGATCCAATTCGCATCATTTGCCCCGAACGTTTGTCCAACAGATCCATAGGTGCCTGCACGTTCCTCAAACCATCGGCTCTCGCAAGTTCCAGACTGGTCGAGAGTTGAGAGCTACATGCTAGCCATCCCAATAAATTGTATTTGAAATTCTGACGTACAAGAAAGTTTTGTATACTTCCGAACCTTATGCACTTTCTGAAATTTTCCGACTATTAAACATAATCGGAGGTGAACTCCAGAGAGATGTACGTGTATTATCCACTGGTCTGTTGGACGCCAGTTCTTGTTTTCGGAAGTCACGACAGTGCAGCGGCACCCTGAATCTGTACCCTCGAATGGAGACTTCCAGCGGAATCGTCGGAAAGTGTCGAGGCCACTGAACCTGTTTACATGCAGTCACCTAGACGCACATTCGTAGACTATGTGCACCTCAATTCGCACTCTTTTGGATCGCACCCGCAAACGTAGAACGGATTATTCCGCTCCCACCACCACCACCAAAGCCTCATGATAGTCTCTTCTATACAAAGTTTAATGAAGATAAACCATACTTGATCAAACTTGTAAATTGCACTTCCAGCTCGTCGCGTAATCTTTAAAATAAGGAAAAGTTACCAATTTGGTGATAAAAACGTGAAAAATAGCATGAGCTCGACAGTTCAAGCCAGTTTCACTCACTTTGGAATCCCGACCATGAATTTCACGGACATACAAACCAACAAGGTAAAGGCCAATCCTCCTGTTGATAAATCGTGTTTGACTACAAGGATTGTGTCCATCAACGAGTTTGACATTAGTTAATCTGAAACCTCACACAGGATTCTTGAACGCGATAAGAAACTTGAGTGAGCAATCAAACAGCCCAAGGACTGACGAAACAGTTAATTTGAATAATGAAAGACCGATTGCATAGTATATGTTTCAATGAATGAGATTGCGGAAACAGTGGGTATTTATATCCCTGATAGCAGGCCATTCTCATCATTCATTGTGCGACAATTACATTGCAAACGGTATCATGTAAGGGTAGAATAATACGTAATACAAATATAGCCTATTGCTTGTAAAATTGAATATTTGACTTGGAACCGTTCGGTTGCCCCGAAGGGATCATTTTGATGGGTTTCACGAGTTTTCCCAAATGGGTAAGCCTTAACTTCTATTTTGGTCCAGCCGAATTCCATCTTATCGTTCGCCCAAATAAGCGATCTCTTGATGAGTGTACAACTGAAGCGAAATTGATGCTGACTGAATAAGTCAGATCATCGTTTCCATTCCTAGAGAGAGATTCGTATGGTGCCTCATTACCACTGAATTAACGTTAAACCGTGTAAGTTGACCCCAAAAGGGCGATTGCATTGTATCCACCTACTTCCTAATGGAAGGAAGCACGGCAAAGAAGGGACCCAGCAACGCAGTTACCGGAATAGATGAGTAAACAAAGGAAGAACAAAAACATCGGGAAGAAACCGGAGTCGAATAGGAAATAAAAGGAACTAACGACTGTGTGAAAAGACATGATTATCAGCGCAAAAAGAGTGGGGACAGGACCGGTAAATACAATAAAAAAAAATGCTCCGCTAAAAAACGAAAAGTTCGCTAAGGTTGAGTCGAGAAGTCTTCGGAAGACCCATTTGTTTCCATTTTGATAGGGGACGTCAGAGTCGGTGCTGACAAAGACATCTTATCTGCCACGGGAAGCGTAGCAGATTGTAACAAGCCAGCAGCCGCAACTAATGACTTGACAACCTCCACGGCAGCCGCTGTGTCGCTCGTAGCTGGAGAGGGTATAGTAACACTGCTGGCCCACGACTGAGTTGGCACTGGTTGTTGTGCCTCAGGTTTGTGAATTCTGTCGCCTAAGACCAGCGTAGTTCCACCACCAACATCGGAGCCAAATGAAGATCGTGGAGTTTTAGGAGGCAACGGCTCCAAAGGTAAATCTGGGACACACCAGACCCACTCTTCGCGAGTACTCAGCGACCAAGGACATGAACGGGCTCGCATAAATTCAGGGAGGAAGGCACGGAGTTCATCATTCACGTGCGCGTAAGCGACCTAAAGACGTTCGGAAAATAGAGTCGCGTTTAAACTCAAAAAGAGAAGTGGACATCACTATACTGCAATATTACAACCGGTTTTAATAACGCAAATGTGAAACAGATAATGGTTGGATTAATAGAACGTACCGTGGAGGTAAACAGATAAATCACATTGACGTGATAGTTCTATCACCAAAGCACCCAATTCGAGCTACTGAGACAGATAATTCAAAAGAGATCGCAGATGATATGTGGCTCATCTGAAGAATTCTTTTTGGCTCATGTATTCTTGTTAATATTCCATAAATCTCCACCCGATGACCTCCATCGTCTACCTGATCATTGGTCGCTGAATGCGAAGGCTGAAATGGTAGCAACGTCAATCACCGAGGCGTCGCACCGCTACTCAAAGGTACAGTACTGATGTGATCTCGACTGAATACGGAACGCGTGAAACAAGAGTGCCCCTCACAGCGAACAAAGCGACAACCAACTATGCAACTTGAACGACAATCCGCAAGAGCAAATTACCACGCCACATCAAGACCACTAGTACGACCGGAGTTTGAATGCGCGGTGATGACTACTCGTTGAGTGTTAGATACACCATCTCAGAAAACTACATCAATCCCAAATTAAGTCACGCGTCATGTAAGTGTCCCCGTTCCTTTCTCTGGTGGTTAGTCAACACAACCATGGAGCAGCAGTTTGGGCAGATATGTGGATGAAAGAACGTGAGTGGGCCGATAACTTAGACAGCAGCAATAATTTACCTGAGGCTCAGCAAAAGTCGCGCCACATCCAGAGCACGAGTAATAACGCGTGGTGTCTCCACTTGCTTCAGTTTGGTCCGTTGGACGAAAGCGGATATGAAGTTCAATTGACCGAAACAACGCGGCCTCTACTCGCTTTGCATCCTTGTAGTGCACGCCAGATCGGATGCGCATTCCATCCGCAAAATTTTGTCCGATTTGGCGTTTCAGTGTATCGGTTAAACGACCGTAGTGTGACAAGTCATTTTCAATTTCGTTCTAGAACACGAACGGAGTTTATTGCAGTAAATCTGATCAATTAAGCAGAAGTATGGATAACTGTTCAGTCCAAGTTGAGATCACGCACGATATTCTGGAAAATCAACTATGACTAAAACGTGTCCGTCACTTGGCCCTGGGTATTGGTAGGGGAGTGACGAGGAGTGTAGAGAAACAAATAAAAAAAATAAGCTATCTTCGGCATACACACACATACACGCATGTGCTCTGAAAATGAATTCTCGAGGACCGACAGCTTACAAACAAGGAAGGTGCTCCGGGGGAAAAGCTCACCTATGCCGGAAGCCTATGAAGATGGAGAGACAGAAAATCGACAGGGCCGACCAGAGGGTGATCTGGTCTATTTGGCTACGAATAAGTCTGAAACGGCACCTTCAATACTTCTATCGGAAAAGTGTTCAGACTTCCTCCTCCATTTTCCGGCTGTCGGTCAACTTCCTCTGCTTCGTTCGGAAAAACGAACGTAATCTGTCAAAATTAATCGTATGCAAAAGTTTGCATCTACTGGATGCATTGTAATTCTGGTCAAATGGTTCTACTTATGACTGATTTTGTGAAGTTTGTCTTACTAGCTATCAAACTATTTGTCACTTATCAAAACACCGTTTCACCGCCATCGTTTACGGAAATATCCATCTGTATTCCGCAGAATACGTTGAGGTCATACCACGTAAAGATGAGAACCACCAACGAATGTCAACGCCTCATCAACCTCAAGCGCGAAACGACTATGATCGGCCAGTCACCTGTTACCCCAAGCAACTGTGTACACGCAATCAATTTCAGCGCACCAAAGAAATCTGACAACATGCCCGATCGAAAACAGAGCAAGCCTCCCACAAGTTGCTGGCGTTGCAGTGAGTGGCATTTTGCTCGTTATTGCCGGTTCAGGCGTCATAAATGAGCCAGGTGCACTCGTCATGGCCACAGAGAAGATTTATGTCGATATCACAGGCCGCAGCACCCGCACACCACAGTGCAGCCCACAAATCGCGGTCCAACTCGGTGACGACGACATTCAAAGTTGATTTTGCTTGCCGAAGGAAGTTCGTGACGGTTCGTATCAACAACATCCCAGTTTGTTTACAGCTTGATACGGGCTCCGACATCACGCAGCTCAGTGGACGAACGTGGAAACGAATTGGTAATCCGCATGTGAAACCAGCCGAACATTGGGCTCGTAATGCTTCTGGTGGTAAACTGAAGTTGACTAACGAGGTTGATTGTCCCATAAGCTTCAAAGGTTCGACGGCACAAGCCACGTGCTACCTGACGTCATGCCCCAAACTTGATCTCATGGGACTGGATTGGATCGAAAAGCTGAATCCGCTGAGGAAGCCAATTAGTTATATTTGCAACCTCACACAAGCAGCACCCGGAGGTGCCCTCGAACCAACTCACATTGCGAAGCGTTCACTTGAGGACCTCCTACAACGCTATGCATCCATATTCGCCGGCGAGCTTGGACGGTGCACAAAAGCAAAAGCCAGACTGTGCCTCCTCCCCAGTGCCAAACCAGTTTTCAGGCCAAAACGCCCAGTACCGTATGCAGTCTTGCCTATCGTTGACCAGGAACTGGACCGACTACCGAAGGCTAGTGTTCTCCGACCGACCAACTACTCTGCATGGGCCACACCCATCGTGTTGATGAAGAAGGTCGAGAGGACTATCCGGTTGTGTGCAGATTTCTCCACCGGTCTCAATGCTACACTGGACACCCATCAATACCCTCTGCCTCTTCCAGACGATTTGTTTGAGAAACTGAACTGGGGTAAATGCTTCGCGAAGATTGACTTGGCCGATGCTTATCTTCAGGTTTAAGTTGAGGAAGAATCCCGAGAACTTCTGACGATCAATACGCACCGCGGTCTGTTCCATTATAATCGACTGCCATTCGGTGTCAAAACAGCGCCAGCCATACTTCAACAGATCATCGATGCCCCCGGCGTTGCTGCCTATTTGGACGACCTGATTGTCATGGGTTTCAACCCCCACGAATTGTGACAGCGCCTTGATCACGTGCTTGACGGTATTCAAGAACATGACTTCTTCATGCAGTTGGTAAAGTATCTTGGTTTCATCACTGATCAACATGGTCGCCGACCAGACCCGGAGAACATCGACGCCGTCAAACGTATGCCAGCACCCACAGACGTGACGTCCCTCAGGTCCTTCCTCGGTCTCGTCAGTCACTACAGTTCGTTCCTGCCTGCCATGCATCGCCTCCGAGGCCCACTGAACCAGCTACTTACCAAAGACCACGAGTGGACATGGTCAGAAGAATGCCAACGCGCCTTTGACTCGGTTAAATCCATGCTGAGCTCCAAATTGCTACTCACCCACTACGATCCATCTCTGGAAATCGTTGTGGCGTCGGATGCCTCGAACTATGGGATTGGTACAGTGATTTCACATGTATTCCCCGACAGCAGCCAAAAGGCCAACAGCCAGAAAGCCATTGGATATGCGTCCAGATCCCTGACATCAGCCGAGCGCAACTACAATCAGATAGAAGAAGAAGCCTTGGCGATCGTGTTTGCCGTCAAAAAGTTTCATAAAATACTCTACGGCAGTCAATTCAATCTACTGACCGAGCACAAGCCACTCCTTACTGGGTTTGGCCCGAAGAAAGGAATCCCTGCATATACTGCCAACTGCCTTTAGCGATGGGTCACTCTGCTTCTGGGATATGACTTTACTATCGATTAGCAGTTCACCACCAGCCTCGGACAAGTCGACGCACTATCGCGACCCATTGATTCAAGTAGACCAGAATCAAAAGATACTGTAGTCTCAACAATTGCCTTGGAACCGGAGGTCAATCGCGTAGTATCCGAAGCGGTTCGCATTCTCCCAGTGACCGCCGACATGGTCCGCCAGGCTACCGACCAAGACCCTATTCTACAGCAAGTCATTAAGTACCACCGCAATCAGTGAACGCGTACCTGCCCAAAATACGAACTGAGACCTTAATTCAACCGGCGTGACACACTATCACTAGTCGATGAACGCTTTTTGTTTTCAGAACGCGTTGTCATCCCAAAAAAGTTACAACCAGCCGTCCTGAACCAGTTTCATAAAGGGCACCCGGGAACAAACAGCATGAAGACTTTTGCTCGGAGTTACGTCTACTGGCCTTTGATGGACTCCCAGATCGAGCAAGTCTCGAAATATTGCCTGCGGTGTGATGAAAGCATCCAAGTCGCCCGTGAAAACCTACCTGCGGTAGTGGCCGCAACCGATCGAACCCTGGTCTCGTCTTCACATCAACTATGTAAGTCCGGTTTGTGGCCAACACTTTTTGGTCATGGTCGATGCCTACAGCAAATGGCCGGAAATTTTTCCGGTGAACAGTCCCACAACTGCCACTACAGTCCTGGAACTCCGACGGTTGTTCAGTCACTTAAGAACACTAGAGACTATTGTATCCGAGAATGGCAGTTGGTTCACGTCGTCGGCCTTCGTAGACTTTCGTCGGGATTATGGCATAACTCATGTCTGCTCGCCGCCGTTTCACTCACAGTCGAAAGGCCAGGCGGGATGCTTCGTTGAAACTCTGAAGCGGACACCTCAGAAGTCCAGAGGAGAGGGACCAGCGGAAGAGATTTTACAAAGGTTTCTGCTGGCATACCGAGCGACTCCAAACACCAAATCGCCTAATGGAGTGTCACCAGTAGGGCACTGCTCCGAAGGAAGGTTCGAACACCGCATGACACTATCCGGCCACAGAAAAGGAAGGTTGGTCACCGCAACATCAGAATGGAGGAACAGTTCAACCGGCATCATGGAGCAACCGAGTGCTCCTTCAGCGAAGGCCGGAGAGTGTTGGTTTGTGACTACAGCGGCAGACACCCTACGTGGATTCCAGGACTCATCCTTCGCCGGTGCGGCAAAGTGCTCTACGAGATTCAAACTGGCCCCGCCAGGTGGGTACGGCACACAAACCAAATCCGGCCGACATATGCGCAGATCCTGTCCACAGGACCGAGTGAGTTGAGTCTAGTGATGCTTCTGGACACATTTGATTTCGGCACAATGCCAAAAAATCCATCAGCTGCTTCGTCGGAAGCCCAGCCTGAGCACGGATTACGACCGCGACGGACTGGACGGACAGGATCCACAAGCCAGTGAGGCTACTGCAACTGAACCCTCGGCTTCGAAGCTTCCAAGAGGCAGGTGTTAGGCGGAATTCTACAGGGATCCCGCCTTACCACTCACAGTCAGGTGATGCTACGGCCGAGAAGTCTATCCCACGCAAGATTGGCCAAAAGTTCGGGGCGCTTGCCGGTCCGGCATCAAACCGAGATCTGATTGGTCGAAAGTCTGGGCCCAATAGCCAATCATGACCCAGTAATGGCCGAATGCCGGTTGCCAATGGCGCATCCAGAAGGGTCGGAATTTCCAGAAAGTTGTCGCCGCTTACACTATATATATATATATACCTTGGTGGTTGTTTTGACGTGAAGGCTAGCTTGGGAGGCTCAGACCGAGAACTAAGCTGAGGAAAAAACCGTTACTACACCAAGGTAGACAGGTTCGTTTTTTCACGGAATACTTGCCAGGTACCTTGCCACTACGTGAAGTGACTCCAAACAGCATAATAATCTGGGCTGGAATGACTGTGGGAAACATACCTTGCTTAGTTTCGATACCAGTGAACTGGAAGCGCAACCGCTCTGTCATGATAAAGCGACCATACATTTTTACGGCCCCCTGAAAACGTCCGGTTTACGAACAGTTAAAAGCCTATGTACATTTTTGCGATCGACGTTCTGTATGGGTTACTCGGTTAGCACACCTTTAGTCAGATTCGCAGCATATGTGAGCGAAAGGAACGCGGTTCAACTCTAACTCAATTCTATCGCCAACCAGCTGCATGGGACGTTATCAAATAGATTAATCAGTTCTGAGTGTAAATTACTGGCGCGATATGATACACCTAAGTCGAACACCGGTATCCTTCCAGTGGCGGCCGCTGCTGCTCCCAAGCTGCTGCTCACCTGTATTCGGTCAGCTGCTCACATTTCCAAACTAATCGTGCCGATCATTGCAAAAATGATCCATCTAGTTGATGGTGGTTTGGGCATTCTTTCGCGCGGGACATTATCTCGCTCCCCAGTGGGAGAATTTTCTCCCGAAGAAGAATTACCGTAACATATGTTCTCTCATAAATACTTTTACTGTAAAGGTTCAGCTAGAGACCGCGATGCGTACATTGCCGACTCGACGACATAGGCAGTGCTTCATCAATTATGCCTTCATTGTGAAGTTCTCCTGGTATATGTAGAAAAACTGACAATCACAGAGTGCGGAGAAAAAATCAGCCTGTTTTTAAGTTCATACATTCTTCCAAAAACGATAATACCTCCCAAGAAGAAAGCACATAGCTCCACTTCAAATACCTAATTACTCTCCAGTCTTCAGAACATTATTCTAGGTTGAAACCAGCCTGAATCAGACGAACAGGATGTGTCAAAAAGTAGTTAGGCAAGCAGATTAACGAATAGTAGAAGTCGCAGGACTTCATACTTCCGAGTGGTAGAAACCTGGAACCAAAACAAGAAGTAAATTGCAATGACAGGCGCTACCTGCTTCACTAAGAACTTGCGAATCAGGTGTTGTGAGGGTGCCGTTGGATGAGTAACCGCGAGCCTGTGTTTCGGCCGAGAGTTGTGCGAAACAGCCACTTCGGATACGCAGTTCCCTCATCCGAATATCGCACATTATAGTAGCTGCATGTGCCGGATTTAAGGAACCAAAATAAATCCCGTCATACCTAATCCAAACCAAACATCCTCGAAAATGCTTTAAAACGGTCCCAGGATGAGATATTTAAAACAGTTCAATACGACAGTCCACCATGAGGATAGCTCACTGATGGAGCAAGACTCGCGAAACCAATGAACAAGAACGGAAAATCAAAATAGCTGAACACTTTTGTTCAAATACATAAAAGTGCGCTGTGTTAAACTTACCACAAGCAGATGCCTGGTGACAGAATGGAAAACCACCTCGGTTCGACCGCTGTAGATATACCGCCTGCAGAGGAGACAGATGAACTTCTTCTCAGATCGCGCGATTAATTTCGACCAGTCTTGCCCAGTTCTGCGAACGGGAGGCCTGGCCAGTGGTGCCCGATCCGTTAGGCCTGGGGCTCTTTTAGTGGACGAATCCGGTGATGACATATGTGAATTGCTCGGGTTCGCTGACGGGGTTGTTTGGACGATAGTGGGAGACCAATTTTTATGACTTGCGGTATTCACTGTTGCATTAATCGGATCTCGTAAACCGGTTTCAGTTGGTTCGGCAAACGCCGAAACGTCCTCACTGGAACTGGTAGTACGGTTTGGAGTGAGGAACGGTCGACGATCAGGCAGATCCTCATCAGAATCGCTGGCAAGTCCATCATCTAAATGGTGCCCGAGTTCTATATGTTGTGCTAATATAGCACACTGTTGAATAGATGGACGATAAAACAAGTTGAATGACGCGGAAAAACCTAATTATGCTGTATTGATACATCAGTGATAACTATCTAATTTCATCCGACCCCCATTCAGCCAGAAAACACAAGGTATCCAAAGTAGATCTGTCTGTGAAACAGCCAAATGAGTCGACGGTTTTTCATCACAGCAATCGCAGCATTCGTCGTCACATTCAAGAATAAACTGTACAAACATACCAATTTAGTTGAAAGCCCTATTGTGAAAGGAATGGGCCTAGTAATAACCAACCACATACACCTGAAACATCTAATTAGGTAATTTGAGGAGCTGACTGAACGGACGTCACTGACATCGATTCGAAGCTGAGTACTGTGGTACCACTTACCGAGTGAAAGAGAGGGTCACATGAATCACAACAGTATCCACATTGTCCGGTATCTCCTTCAAGCCTTTTGGTGAAGGTTTGCGGGCAATAAGACAGCTTAAATGAGACGGGGCTACTGTCAAACTGAGTGCTGTGGGACTTTCGTGCCTTCCTAGCTGGGGCCCATGTGATGCTGTTTGTAGGCAGTTGGAAACCCCGCAGGACTTGGTACGTAACCGAATCCAGTGGTACATACACTGCCACTTCCTAACCGGAATACCAAACTATATTTCGCCTGTCCTTGTGCTATGCTCTTCTGCCGAGTAGGGCAAAGGATGCTGGGTCAATCCTGCGGATGGTACTTTACCTCGACAATATCGTGAAGAGAAGCCAAATATCCACACCTCTTTTGTAGCCACTAGGGAAAGGGGCTATTGTAGATAGAAAACAAGTTGCGTAACTTGACACGAAAGCCAGGGTGAATTAATGAAGTAGACAGTCAGATCACAGTAAATGCTTTATTTAGTTCTACGAGAGAAAAAAACACTCAGCAAAACGATTGGCATCTGACAGACAACAACTGATGGTGAGTACGTTAAGGGATATCCGAGTACGAGACCACCTCGGTTGTTCCAAATTGTAGTGAAAGGGTCAGGCCAAGAGGGGTTGAACAAAGTTTATTTCTTCCACATACCTGGCTGGGAGTACAACATACGTAAGGATTTGACAGCCACATCACTCTCGTTTGAACGGTACTCCTACTGACCTGGCACAGTCATCCTCGACAATCCACACCAATGGGGAAAAACTGGACTTGAGTTTCGCTCCTATTAGAGCACATCATCAATGCATATCCTTGACCGTGCCGGGGTTTGAACTCCGGACATCAGACGTGCAAGACGAGCGTGTAACCATTACTCCAACAGGGCACGCTGGATGAACCTACGTCTGAACAGGCGAACGTGTTCATGCTAGAGCGATCTGATTGAATTGCCCCAAGCCTGAAACTAATATACATAGGGAATTTATCTTGACTGCCTTGGTTGACCGTCAAACCAAATTCACTAATCACACACCGTCGGACGAGACAGATCAGATACAGGACAGGGCCTAAACCTAAGTATGCACCAAGAAAATTAGTTTTATAGCCTTGATGCTGTAAACGACAGTAACCACTACATAAAATCAGTTATGAATTGAAACATAAAAGCGCCATTCTGACAAAGCGTTTGTTGTTTACCTGTGTGTTAGTCGAAGACATATTCGCATGAGCGCGGTGCAGGTGATCTTTGATACGGTTACTTTCTGAGGCCGCCGCTCCACAGTATGCACAAGTGAATATTTCACAAGTAAAGCGCGGAATAATCTGAGAGCTCCAATACACTGATTCAAAGACGGATAAATGGGCTAAAATGGCATGCCTCCGAAGTTGAAACGGAGAGTAAGCTTTGAATGGGCATGCGGGACAATCTATGTGTGGGGAGTCAGCAATTACGGTCGTGGGTATGGACACTTGGAGCATGGCTGAAATTTGGAGCATAAATTCTGGAAAGTTTGTGAATTAACACCGAAAAACAACTTGAACAACTTGAATAACAAGAAGCTTGGTTTTTTGACAAAGAATATTTATTAGACATGAGTAAAAAGCTAGTACAGAAACAGGAAATCAGTGATTTTCGATGAAACACATAAAATCGGCCAACTTGCTCATAATATCGTCATTGTTCGTTTGCTGGGATTCATCTACACAAACTTTTTGCAAAGGATCAACAGAATGCAACAAAAACTTTCCCTCCGGACAGGATTTCCAACCTCGAGAGAACATCAACGACGTGGCTTCTGACTCCGGAACATTCAGAAGGTCACAGACAAACGACATGGTGACACAAGAGTAGGCATCACCCAGGAGATTGATAGCATGAAGCTTTTGATTATCACAGACTTGTCGCAACAAATAACGGAAACTCCCCGGATAATTCTGATCGTTCAGCACGCCACCAGCAAAGTGGAAAAAAGCAGGAAGATCCCGCTTAATAAGAAATCGAATCAGATCCCAAAGTGTAGATAAAATGTCACTGGATTCTTTAACATCAAGTGGAATACGTTGCCAAAGAAGCTTCGCATTTAGAAAATCCCCCTTCAGGGTATACAAACTAAGGAACTGAATATAATATTCCTCCGGGGTCGAAAGACTCGCATTGGAAAATTGCAGTTTTTCTGCCTGTGTTCGGGGTCCCCGTGACAGTTCACACAGTTCCAGTTCGGCCAGTTGTTGGTCAATCGCAGTAGTGTCTATGGACATCGGAAAAAGAAGCACTAATTCCGAAGATGGCTGCGACTGAAAGAGGAAAGTAAGCCATTAAAACATCCACGACGGTGAAATGTTTGAAGTCGAAATGCACTGATAAATAGTGTTCCAGTGCAGTCCTATACTAGTCGGCCAAATCAAGCACAGTTATTTCTCAAACTACTAGCGGAAGGATTTCAGTGCCGGGGGTGGAAGCATCCGGCGTGTTTTTGTGAGGTTCATGATTCCTCATGGTGACTTTACGAGTGGTTACTTAAGAAACGATACTTCCAATTAGCAGATCCGTTCAGTGTTATTAAAATGACTTACCTTAAGAGTAAATCACATACGGACCTAACAAAACTGTCCGCCTGCTAGAGGCAGTCTGTTGAGGCTTATGTTGTTCCCAGAAAGTTGAGTGGCTTTAGTACCAGTACGGTGACTGTTGTTTATCGGTATCCGACACATATTAGGCTCTAGGGCTGAGGCAACTCTTGCATCACATCTAGGACCAGCCAGCGTACGGGGTGGGGCATCGGATATCCTGTGAATGGAAAGTGAAAACCCTGGGGGCACAGGAAATGGGCTGGAATACGTGAGTGAGCTTGGATCTTGTGTGCATGCTTCGGATAAGCTGTGTAGTTTCAGAATGAGATGCCTGGCGTCAATTAGTTCATTAAAACTGTTCTCAAGTGCCGTTGATTCTTTGTTCACAAATGCTCTAGTTGTGAGATAATTGGTTTCCTATGTGTGAGTTTACTGCCTGTCAAAAGACTTCCTTGCCCAAAGACCTTACTGTGCTTTCACTGAAACTATTCATTTTGGTTTTGAAGCAACTGCGCACAAACCAACCAACGGTATCGTTAGTGGACAGATATTAGCTGGTATCTTAAGTGGCAAGATTGAAACGACTGTTTTTCTTTGTAAATTTTAGGCTGATGACATTTTACTTTTTAATCCGGCTGGACAATCTGAATGGAGATTTGATATCATGAATACTGTTCGTTTGCATCTCAGTGTCTTAGGAGGAGCCGAAATCCTTACAAACAGCTGGTACATTCATTTTACCACAAATTCGCTCAGATGGAATGTGTTAATTTTTCAGCTTTGCTCCTATACCCTACAAAACTTGATTGGTACGTATTCTTTATAATCCGACTAGACAGACTTGTGTATGATAGGTTATCTATAGAAGAGAAATTTCGGAAAGCAACACCACTGCAAAATAGTTGTCCATAGAGCATTATGGAAATGTGGTAGATTAGAAACTGTTGATTCCATTGTTACATAGAAAAGAAGGCCATTTATTTACAGTTACCGTTTAGTGATCACTTAAACAACACTTTTAGATGCAGGTTGACATACGCAGACAACCAGCTACCTGGATGTCTACCTAAGACCAGCGCCGACTGGCTCCGTACCGAATCATCCTCGCACCTTAATTATATGACTTTTCTGCCATAGAGGAGAACGTTGGTAGCTCAGGTAGCATAGATGGTCGTTGGTTTATTCGCTGAGCTGGGCAATTTGATTGTAAACGTTTCATCACCAATCAAGGTGACATTGTTAGGGTGCGTAGTGGAGCGTAGCGATAGGTCAGTGGTTGTGCAGTGAGTAGTGTTGTGTGTGTGTGTGTGTGTGTTAATATACGCGCTGTCAGCCGGGGCTGACCTTCGATCACGGTTAGTCGTTCGGCCGGGCGCTTCCATTGGTTGCTCTGTTATCCTGTGTTCTGACTGATCGATGACCACGTGACCTTTGAGCTTGGCCTCCTCTGCCCTCGTACTCTGATCGATGCTGATTATGGTCTCCTGGTGTTTCTGACTACTGATGTGCCCAATCAAGAGGTCCCTATTCTGACCGAGGGCAAGTGAGCTCGGCGGTCAATATATTTGAGCTTTACTACAAGAGTCTTGTCTAGTCCTCCCTGTTCAGCTAGACATGTCGCAAGGCGAAGCAAATCCTAATGGAGATTTCATCGTGTAAGTGAAGCCAATCCACGCTGAAAAACCTGGAAGCACTGTACAGTTGTTTCATGCTTAGTGAGAACAGTCACTAGTGCACATTTCACGGAACTCCAGAGGGTCTCGAACCTTGGTAAGTAGTTTGAATACTAAAAGTCTGGCCACGAATGACCAAACTACCAGCAATCTAGAAGTAGCTCAGAGGAAGAACACAATTCACACGTTGAGTGAAACTTCCATCAAAGAAGTCGTTGCTCGAGGTGCCAGTCAGCACGTGCGACTACGTGATGTGGACCGGGTGAGAGCTAGGTAATCACAGTGCTGATCAGCCGCTCGTGGCCAAACGGTAACTTATTCAAACTATTAACCAGGAGATCGAGGTTTCGAGACACTGGAGTTCCATGGGATGCGCCCTGTTGACGATTCCAATTAATAATGAAACAGCTGTACAGTGGTTCTCGGCCCTCAGCACAGACTGGTTTCACATGCAGGGCGAAATCTCCATGAAAATTCCAAAATCTCTTGGCACTAAAAAAACAAACTCTATTGAAGGTGAGGTGCTTATCGCAAAACCCTACAGTACTTTCTCACCAGACCCATGCAGGGTTTCGGAGAGAGACTGTCAAGTACGAATGTGCAAATATTTTGTTCATGAAGTGGCCGGGTTTTTAAATTCGCTTTTGGGTAATCAGTTCGTCTTTCTCTAGGCTCCGAGACACGTGGTTTATAGACAGAATTGTGTACAACATCGATTAGTCCAACTGTTAGTATGAGGTATGAGCTTGATCCCATCCAAACCGTACGAGTACTCTACAAGTGTGGATCTCATTCCGAGTAGCTGAACTTCTAAGGTTCTCTGAAATCATCTGAATCGTCCAGGAGTCTGTTCCTAGGGAAACAACACCACCGCATAATTCATGTCTATAGGAAAATACCAAGGAAGGGTTTCCATCTTTGATGTGTTGAAGTAGACTATCGACTAGCAAGCATCGCTGAACACCAGATGTGGTGGGAGCAAGCGAAACTTACGTCATAGCGATTGCCTCTGGTGAGAAGATAAATCGGCTACAATAACGAGCCGGACCACCGAAGCTCACGATCGATGACCCATAGTAACACCGGTAGAGTGCCACCCGCATCATCAACAACAATACACAGTAGTGAATACTGCATCTAACTGCCTTTCGGCCGTGATGAAAGAACGCCCTATGTCCTCGAGGAAAACAATCAAGAACAAGCAGTCTACACCCAACAGGATTCCAGCACGCGACAGACGAACTTTAGCTGAATAGTCTACCTAGAAGGCGCCGGCATAATCGCCAGCGGGACGGCTTGTATGCCTTGTCCTGTAGAGTTTCTATCCACGTGCGAAGAGAACGGCCCAAATCCTAAACAGGAGGGAGCAAACATTTCACAGCATCCAGCCCGACCGCACCGACTTCCATTTCGCGCAACCACTTCATGGTTAGTTCTTCAATAGACTGTGGCTGGGCACGTATTATATACGTCCCAAGCAACTGGGCCCTATAAATTGCTTGAGTGATACAGCTTCGTTAGCATGGCTCTATAATTGCTTGAGTGATACAGCTTCGTTAGCAAGAACCTGCTTGCACGCTACTCCGCTGGGCACCCATCACAGCACAATCACGGTTTATGCTGTCGCCACGAATCAAACTAACGATCTCAAGCTCTTCACCTGCGGTTGCAAGGAACACCGGAAGTTGAAAACCCTGACATAAGACCTTGCTTTTTTACGGCGCAAAACATGAGGGAACAAGGACCAATTCCGACATCCTATTTGGTGGCAGTCGAATGACAAGACGATGTCCGCATAATCCAAATTCACCCGTCTTTCCCCGCGTAACACTGCGATTCTTAGGTTTTCGGAATCTTGGAACATACATAACATGATTGTATAAATGACAAAACTGAACAATGGTAATGGATAGCAGACTTGGTGAATCCCACCAGTTGTACAAAAAAACTTTTGAACATTTCATTGCGAACCCTAAGATGATCAGATGTGTTAGAATAAATGGCATGAAGTAAACTGACAAAATTTGAGGACGTTCCTCATTATCTAAATATGTCTAGAAGTGCTATTCTATACAGAATCAAAGGCATTTTCGAAATCAGGAAAATGGGGAATGTCGGTTGACAGTATGCGTGGCGCTGCTCAAGTACCTGATGCAGGGTAAGCATCAGTGCATCAGTGCACCCTCAGTCTGGTCAAAATCCTGCTCGGTGCCTTTTAGTTGGCGTCTCATATGCCGCAGTTAGGCGTTACAGTATTGAGGAAGCTAGTAATAGAGTTAAGTGTAAAGCTTACTTCTCTGTGATCGGAACGGTCACCATGCGTATCCTTTTTACAATAAAGGCATGACGTAACCCGTCGGTATCAACACTATAGACAGCAACACACCAATAATGAATATCGATGCCTAACAGGCCTCTGTTCTTCAGAACTAGTTCTTGCTCCCAAAATGGCCTAAACAAGTCAGTAGAAACGAAACAGAGACTCAATATCGTCTTTGGATGATGCTGGCCAACGTTTATTTGGTCCAGTAACCCGACAGTGTCTCAAGATAACCGGCATAGTCACACTTCATAAACTGAGGGAACATCAGACCAAGACTCAGTTTGAAAGACAGCAAGTGGCCAATTAGACTCCGCGCAACGGACTAAACGCTGGTTTTTATTATAAGTTAGGTTTGCAGCACTTTGATCATTCACTTACACATGGTCTCCTGGCTCCGTTTTTTGCAGATTAGGTGAAACAGCTTCCGATCATTTCCGGCTGCAACAACCTCTCTCATTTCTTGAACTGGCTGATTCCAACGCATCTTTGTCTGTCCAAAGCCTTCGTTTAGGCAAACGTTTAACAGCCTGTCTAGCCGAATTATACTTTAAGCCCTAGAGAGTGTGTCTCACATCAAAAGGTGACCCTGATCGTCCTGAAATCTACTAGCTTCCATGAACGCATAGTTTTCGGCGTCGTACATAGTGTTAATCGTTTGACCCCCGAGAAAGCAGTTTCTAAAATGTTACTTCGTAAGCCTTTGTATACTCCCTTAGCTTTCGGAACAGATAAGTCAATGGTTAGAGGTTTGGCCAATATATTTACCTGGTTCTACAGGTTGGGGTTCGAACATGTATGGGGACGTCTTGAACAAATACAATGCACTGGCGTTCAGCGCAAAACACCGCTACCTTAAGGTCAAGCTTTTGAGGCAAAGAACTCTCCTGAGGACCCTAATTGTCCTCTTGTACAGACCTGGGCGTCCTTAATTTATTTCACCGCGCTTACAAACATGATTGCGACATCCGAACGTGCTGTCATGTCACATCGTCCATCGCGTGGAATCATCAGCAGGGTTGTCTTATTCCTTGCATAAAGCAGGGTGGTTAAGCAAAAAAACGATAGTGCTGACACCTTAAGACCGCGGCATTGTACACCCTACCCTTGACGTCGGCGCCACAAATGTCGGAGGTTGGCAAACGCTACCCTGGTCTCACCAATTCAGGAAGTGATTTCCTCTTCGGCCAGTCCGCCGGGACTTATACAGCTGTCCAGATAGACTAACTTATCTACCACATCGATCGGCTTGCCTGAAAGCATGAGGTTTTGGTTTGATCCACCCAAACTTTGCAGCAGCACCTTACACTTAACGGGTGCAAAGCGCATATTGAACTGTGTGGCAGAATTTAACATAGCATTCCTAAAAGGTCTGGTCAAAGGAGAGCAATAGTGCCGGCGTACTCAACGTTCGTGAGCGAACGCCCTGATAGTATTTCGATACCCGAGGTTTTAGTGGCAAGTAGAGAAGATCCGAGCAGTACATTGATTACAAAGTTAAAGAGAAAGGGAGAAAGAAAACACTCTTGCCTGACACCACTGGGTGTGGTGAACTCAGGAAAGAATTTGACGTAGACACGTACGAGCCCACAGGAGGGGGCCGATAAAGCCTTTATAAGGGAAAATAATTCAGAAGGTAAAAACTTCAGTACCAGGCACTGTCACAGTTTCTGACGATCAAATGAGTCAGAAACAGATTTGGGATCGAGGGAGATGACCGCTGTTGGTCGTTGGAAGGAGTGGCGCAGCTTTGGTACTTGTTGCAAAGTGAACAACATATGGTCGATGAACCCGCAGCCAAGGCGAAGCCCAGCTTGATTCTCGCGAATCTGACTCTCCTTCGCAGGATAATACCAAAGAGCACACGGCCGATCCTTTTGTAGACAAGTCCACCAGTGCAGTCTCGATGCCCACAGCAACAGTCTTTCACAAACACGGTTTCTAAACCAGAACGTTGGTTCCCGTCCTATTGCTGATTGAAAGCACATTAATGTTGGCATGATGGCGTCGTAAGTCCTAACCGTCTGTCCATCACAAACTCTGCTGAAAAAAAACCGTCAAGAGATTGTGGATTGGAAGTTGCTCTATGATTCAGCAGGAATGGATCCAAGACTTCTACCGCGGTCCTTCCTCATTTTGCTTTTGACAACACCCGTTTAAAGGTATCTACGAGCCTTCCAGCTTCACCTGTCGACTGTGGTGAGGAGGTAACAAGCGTGATGCACAGTCTTCGAAAGAATTCACCAAACTGATGGGATGTGAACTGAGTATCATTGTCGAACACAGTAATTTCCGGGATGCCGAATATTGAAAACAAATGCCGCAGTTTCGTGACAGTTGCCATCGTTGTTGTCTCAGACATAACAAAGACGTCAGACCACTTACTGAGAGCATCAACAACGATGAGGAAGCTTTGCCGCCAAATGGTCTGGCAAAATCCGCATAGATGCGCCACCATGGTTTTTCCGACTGTGGCCAGGGCTGCGGTGACTGTCGGTTGGGAAACTTCTGGGAAGTTGTGCATCGGAAACAGCTCAGACATATTTGCTCCGTATGTTCATCCATACCAGGCCAATAAACATAGCTGCAAGCGAGGGCCTTGAGGCAGCCTATCCCTGGATGTCCTCAGTACTTGATCGAATCCACGGATATGACTTTCACCTCCGAGAGGGAAAACGCGCATCCTTTTCCTACGTCTATCAAATATATTTGGGTTTTATATCTGGGTTTATATCTGGCCATCATCCTAGCCCGGACAACATTGATACAATTCACAATTGATGCAATTTACCACCGACGGATGTGTCCTCACTGCGATCTTGTTAGGAGGACTACTCCAAACGAACAAATCCATGTTACTAACCTAAGTTTTCGTGAGAGCTACGATTCAGTCACAGGTGGGGCCAGATTCACACCGGTTTTCTTATGGCAGGGAACTTGAGATGTGGTGTTTCTGAAGGCTCACCAGGTAAGCACTGGATAGCCGAACTGTAAATATCGTTGCCCCACGTAAAGGTCGTACCCCTTCAAATGAGGATCGTTTTCACTCAGAATGCTCGCTAAGCATTTGCTCACACGTTGTTCGATAGAATAAAAGGCCTCTAGAAATGGAGGAAGCTAGTGAAGCTGGGAATGTCCAGATCCTCTTTCATCTGCTACACGGAGACAGTAACATCAGTGCTGACGGTGATGCTTCATTGTCGTACACCCACAAAGTCCAATTATAATCTTAATCCCTAGAGTGAAAAGAAAAAAAGATTGAGTGATGGAAACACTTTAGCCGTCTCAATTTACTTGTCTAAGAACACAATGGATCCGCAGTTACGGCCCCCATTCTACGAAGCCCACCAAAACCCTGAAATCACTGGTTTCGTACCTTCGACAACTATCTGAAAAATGTCGAATCTTCTAAACCCGACAAAATTGAAACTCTCATCAATTTTTTGGATCCGCTGATATCATCATCATCATCATCGACAGCATGATATCAGTGTTCAACAGCGACGTTTCGTTGCCTTGTGAAGAAAAGAATAAAGGTGGACGAGGGAAGGGACTTAGTGCTAGCTTACCACAACCATTCCAAGGTGCCTACACCTCCAGACACTCATTCAGGCAACCTGGATAGAAACTGATAACAAGAACGCCACTCACATCGATTAGCAGCCATATCCTGCAGCGTCTCCAACCAGGCACAGTGGGGAATTCGAGGTCCCCATCCTGGAAAGCGAGTAGCACCGACCGCACCCGAACATTTCGTAATTTCCTTCAAGGGTTGGCCACCTCTCTGGTTCCGCTTTTCTGAATTGGGCACAGAAAACAGCAATCTCTTCGATAAACGATGGTTCGGCATGCAAAATACATGACCTAAACAACGCAGCTTCTGGTGCTGGACACATTCTTCAATGGAAGTCGCCGTTGTACAACCAAAAACTCACTTCTACTTGCCTCGTTGCGGATTCTCTGATACCAACCCATACGAGTTGTGGTCCTGAGACAACGATTGTCGAACGCCTGAAGATGTCTCAGTTCTGTTGCTCGAACAGGCCAAGTCCTACAGCCACACAACAAAGCCGCCTGTATTGCAGCCTAATACACACGTCCCTTGAGATTAGAGGTTATACTGTCTTGACGCCACAGGTCTCAAATAAGCAAACGCGACCCGACCCTCGCACATTCGTGCACTGACCTCAATGAGAACGAACCGGCCAACTGAGTCGAATGCATCTTTGGAATCCAGGAACACTAAAATTGCGGGTCTTTGTACGCATGACGTTGTTCCAGACCCGGGAAAGTGTGAATATTTGGTCAACGCAAACCCTACCAGGCCGGAATCCTGCTTGCTGCTCTCGAGTCAGTGTTTCACGAGTTACCATAATGCAGTCACGCACAGTTGATGCCAACAGTCTCGTTACGACTGGGGTCAAGCTGACTTCCTGTGGTTACTACATTCACTACTTTTTTTTAAATGGTCACCTCACCGACTCTCTCGAGTCTTCTCTTCCCAAATGCAGGAAAACAGATCAGACAAGCACTGACTGAGGATTTCATCCCCCATCAATGCAAATGAGAGATAACCCGGACCAGAATCCCGGTGGTGCTTGAGAGAACATATGCCCCCCTCCGAGGCTGTAGGGGGCTTCACGTTCACCGTCCACGGTTCTACGTCAACTGTGGGCTCCAGATAAGCGGTAGTAGGTGGACACGATAACTGTTGTTTGAAGGATTCGGCCCAACGATCGATGCGTTCTTCTTTATTCAAGATGGTCGTTCCATTCTGATCTTTGATGGTTTGGCTCAAAGGTGGTTTCCGGGGACCGGTCACATGGATGAACTGAAACAACCTTCGGACATTCCCGACTTTCTGGGCCTTTCCCATTTCCTTAGCTCTCCGTGTCCACGATACTTCACAGTCGGTGCGTACGCTCATTTTCACTTGAAGTTTGATAATTCGTGGGGCCAAGTTATGTTCTGGACCGGAGGGGATATTTCTCCAAGCGTTAAGCAGTGACACTGTTCGGTTTAATATTCAGTGCGGTAGCGCCTTGCCACAGACAAGCCTCCCAGCACTGTGCAATGAGGTGGCGATCTCGTTGCAGTATGAATCCACGTCTAGTGGAGCAGTTCGGAAAGACTCCAGAAGACGATTCTGGTAAATCTGTTTAAGATCGAGATCTGCCAATCTCAGTTGCCAACTGAGCCGCAGCGCTTTCTTCAATTGGTCCATCCGTGATATACAGCCGATCTTCATCCGGTGTCCTTCCTCTTACTTCTTGAGGTTTTCCCACTCAAGTACACAGACTATCATGCGTGACAGCATAAGTTCCACCAATCTCCTAAATCACCCAGCTAACACACTCACAACATGGACAACAGGTCTCCCACGATGTCAATTCCAGCTAATCAACTTCGGGTGATTTCGGAATACCAGCAAAAGCAGTCTGAGCACGCGCAACCGCAGCAATGAGAGCAATCTAAGCACACACAGCTGACCAGAAATCTGAGTGTTCTGACTCCAGAAAGCAGCACAAGTCAACCATCAATTTCATCTGCAGACTCTGTTGCTAATTCCATCACCGTATCTCCTTTTGACGCGGACTTAGATCGAGCCTTAGATTCTTGGTCCGGAAGATACCAAGATACATTCAAAGTTGATTTCGTCAAGCAAGATGACCCATGGAAGTTACGGCTGTTACTTCGGAAACTTGACACACGTGAATATAACCGTTATACGAACTACATACTCCTTAAACAGCCCAGTGATCTCAGCTTCAACAGCACTATCCAGGCCCACACGCAAAACATGTTCGTGTTCAACATCTAACACTAATGCCTTAAATTGGTTATGAAAGATGATGACATCGAGAATGCGAGCGTTTCAAGTTCAGTGATATGAAAGAAAATCAATCCAAATTCCTTATATGTATACCCGAAAAAGAAAACATCCTTTCGGTACCTAGCTGCCATGCCACCTGATGGCATCCAGTCTCCTCGTCATGCAAACATTCAGACAAGATTGTTGCACCAACCTGAACAAGACCTAAAGATAACCTTACAGGAGCTCACTGCTGAATGTCACCGCCTTATCCAACTGGACCAGGACAGCAAAATGATCGGCGAAGCATCAGCTGGGTCACACGACATAGTGCACCATGTTTCCAGAACTATGAATAAAGCGTTTCAGCGCGACTCCCATCTCCAACACAGTAAGTCTTCTACACTATGTTGGTCGTGTGGTGACCGGCTTACATCCGCTTTTGGTCGTTCAGAAAACACCACTGCCACACGTGCCGTCGTATTGGTCATAAGGAAGGATTTGGTTCTCCATAGAGAACCAAGCTAATTAATCAACGAAATCAACGAAAACCTCAGAAATAACAACGGAAGCGATGTCGGCCAAATCCTGTTTTCGTATCATTCAAAGTGGACTTCGCATCTCACAGGAAATTTACCACTCTCAGTGAATAACCACCCTGTCCGTCTTCAGCTTGATGTAGCCTCAGACATCACACTGATTTCACATTCCACTTGGAATGCAATTTGGAGGTCATCATTTTCTGTCACCAACCATCGTGTACAGCCCGCAAACCACTTATCGCTTATTGGTGAATTCACTTGTGTATTTCAATAATTTGCAGTTTAAAGGCACTTGCTACTTCACAGATTGCTCAGATCTGAATTTACATGGTCCTGATGGGATAGATCAGTTAAATATTTGTTGGTCCCTCTACAGTCTGTATATGACAGTGTGCATTCTCACAACAATTTACACGCACAATCGAATCAAAACTTTCCAAAGCTTCTCAAGATGGTCTTGAGCGCAGTTCCAAAGCCCAAGCCACACTTCATTTGGAGCCAGAATGCAAACTTGTCTTCAGGCCCAAACGCGCTGTATCTTATGCGGCTCTTGCATCTGTGGACAATGAACTCGATCGTCTCCAGAGTTTAGGTGTTATTCATCCTGTAAACTACTCCGCCCGGGAAGCTCCCATTGTTGTGATCAAGAAGACAAATGAGAATATCAGGATTTGTGCTGATTATTCCACAGGCTTGCTGCACTCAATTCACATCACTAGCCGCTCCCAGTTCCAGAAGACCTTTTAACCAGACCCAATGGTGGCACTTGCTTTGTTAAACTCGACTTGGCTGATGCCTACTTACAAATCGAAGTTGCGAATGACTCCAAGGACCTAACCATTAACATGCACCGTGGTCTTTTCCAGCTCCATCGTCTTCCCTCTGGAGTAAAAACGGCGTCAGCCATATTCCAAAAGATCATGGACGCTACACTTAATGGGTTGACAGGCGTCGTGGCGTACTTGGATGATATGATTGTGGCAGCCTCTGATCAGGAAGAACTCCTTTATCGTTTAACCTCAGTACTTGATAGAATCCACGAATATGACTTTCACCTCCGAGCGGGAAAACGCGCATCCTTTTCCTACATCTATCAAATATATTTGGGTTTTATATCTGGTTTTATCTGGCCATCATCCTAGAACGGGACAACACTGATACAATTCACGGGGCGAGATGGCCCAAGTGGTTAGAGCGCGAAGTTACTGACCGGAAGGTCCGCGGTTCGAACGCGACCTCTGCCTCTCGACTTCCCCTGACATTATCCCAGCCCTCGTGCAACCTTCGGGGAGCATGGCAGTTAGGCACCGAAAGGGTTCTGCAGCGACAAAATTCACAATTGATACAACTTACCACTGACGGATCTATCCTCACTGCGATCTTTTCTCGGATTGGTGTGCAATTACAGTACTTTTCTACCAGATATGCACCATGTTCGTGGTTTTCTCAACCATCTCTCAGGAAAGAATGTTTCCTGGAAGTGGTCGCCTCAATATCAGTCAAATTTTGACACAATTAAATCACTTTTATCATCAGACCTGCTGCTTACACATTACAACCCATCTATGTATATCATTCTATAGTTAGAAGCATCCAATCATGAAATCAGAGCAGTCATTTCCAACAGATTTCCTGACGAAATTGAAAAAGCCATCGCCCGTGCAGCCCGATCTTTGACACCAGCCGACGCAATTACAGCCAAACAGAAAAAGAAGCACTTGAAATCGTATGTGCTGTCGAGAAATTCCACGAAATGATTTATAGTTATGATTGCACACTCCTTACCGATCACAAACTGCTTGTCAGCATTTTCGATTCGAAGAAAGGCGTTCCGATATACACGGCAAATCGTCTCCAGCGCTGGGCGACCACCCTCCTGGGCGATGAGTTTTCAATCAAATACCGGTCTACGGATACCATTGGCCAGGCAGATGCCTTATTAAAACGGATGGACTCAGAAAGACAGCCGGCAGAAGATACAGCTGCGGCTTCCACTCCCGTCGAACCGAAAGTCTGCACCGTACTCGCTGCATCCACTCGAGCTCTTCCGGTTACGTCAACAACGGTCGGTGACGAAACCAGATGTGACCCCATGCTGCAACATTACACCATCACCAAACACGCTGACCATCGTCAGTGATACGCGACATTCAGTACTCATTCCATGAACGATTTTCTCTATTTGAAGTGGATGGTTACTCTCCGTCTCGTTCAACATGTTATAATACCAACCAAACTGCAAGCGCGAATACTGAAGCAATTTCATTTTGGACACTCAGGCATCAACCACGTGAAAATCTTTGCGCGAAGTTATGTATACTGGCCGGGTATGGACAAACAGCTAGAACTTGTGCAATCCTGTTCGAAATGTCTATTCTGCAAAATCACCGCGAAAGACCTAGTTATCTTCGTGGCCTGCGCCAACCCTTGGTCGCGTCTGCATATTGATCTTACTGGACCAATTAACAACCAGCATTATCTTATCATGGTTGACGCTTACAGTAAATGGTCGGAAACAATCATGACGGATCACATCACCTCTCGCTCCACAATCTTGCAGCTCACTTGCATGTTCAGTCGCTTCGATACGCCAGGAACATTGATTTCCGATAACGGTAGCGCATTTACCTCGGCAGAATTTGCCTTGTTTTGCAAGCAAAATGGCATTCACCACGTTAGATCGCAGCCATTTAGTCCTCAATCTAACAGCCAATTTGAACGCTTTGTCGACACTTTCATACGAATACTTCAAAAACTTAGAGGGAAAGTTAGCGGAGATTATTGAAACCTCCTTATTAAGCCATCGTGCGACACCTAACCAAAGTGTGTCACCTCACCCGCGTGAGCGTTTTTTGGGCGTACGCCTACCCCTCCCCCCCCCCCGCACCTATAAAAGAGGAACACACAAATGGAGTGACAGTTCAACCGCCGTCAGGGTGCTATTCACACCACTTATAAGCCCGGTGACTCGGTTTTGGCTAGGAACCATCACAGTGGTTACATCAAGCGCCGCATGGGTAGCGCCATATACGAAGTCGACGTACAGTCGTACATGGGTCCGTCGAGGAAATCAACTTCGCCCTGGACACGAATCGAGTCGAATCGTTCAGCTGTAACACCCTTTTGGTGCCTAGCTGTCATGACACCCGAAGGGAGCACGAGGGATGGGATACTGCCAGGTTGCCCAAGCCTAGACAGGGGAAGTCGAGAGACAGAGGTCGGGTTCGAACCACGGACCTTCCGGTCAGTAAACTCGCGCTCTAACAACTGAGCCATCTCGCCATTCCTCGGGATATAGTCTTGGATACTTTTGAGTTGCCATCCACACATGTTCCCCTTGTGCAAACCCCCAGTCGAATCCATATGCAAAACTAAGACTGCGGACCAGCAGTAACCCAAAACCATTTACATCAATGAAGGTGACTCCACAATTGGGTACCTACACACATTTTGAAGTAGGTGTTAGTATGGTCTCCGTCACGAAGAGACTGGAAGAGACCGTGATGTCACGGTTCGCGCACTTCAGCAAGCCAATGAGCTATACTGGAAAGTGTCCCCGCGACACTCAGTCTCTCATACCAGGTTGGTCAATGGTTAGAGGTCTGACAAACACAGTCTACTGGTTGGGGGTTGGAACATATGCTCCGCAGAAATGGTAATGCAATCGTATTTCCCGCCAAACACCGCTGCCTTGCGGTTAGGCTTTTGAGCCAAAGGCTTTGGTTGAGGACCCTAATCGTCCTCCTGTCTAGGTATGGGAACCCTGACAGTATCCCAGCCCACGTACAACCATGAGACTTACAACTAATAATACTCTCAAGTCACATCAGCCGTCGCGTGGGTCGCCTTACTCGCTGCATACAGCAGGGTGGGTAAGCGAAAACAGGCTACCGGTAACGCCTCTCTTCTTCCTCTTTCACATAATTCTACTCCCCTCTCCCCACCACATTAATAGCTCCCCCTTGTAGGCCCAGCACTTAGGACTGATGACTCCGTTCGTCTTGCATAGGTTTTGCGTGCAGCATCTGCTCGTCACGTGGCGCCGACATCCTCAGGTATCTCCAAACCAATCATCAAGCCTCGACACTCAGTCTATCTGGCCGCCTTCAATATGCGCACTCTGAAGCAAGCAGGACAACAAGCTGCTCTTGCTCTAACACTGGACTTGCATGGCATTGAGGCTGTGCTGTGTCTCAGGAACAAGAATTCAAGATGCAAACACAGGTGATTGAGCTAACCGCCCCATCAGTCTCCACTCGCTGCCGGCCGCGCACCTCTTGCGATCTAGTCTGGTGATCCAGAGGCTGCTGCGGCGGGATATGCAGGGATTGGCGTCGTCCCAAGTCTCCGGGCAGAAGTATCCTTGTTTGACTGGATACCCGTTGATAGTCTGGTAACCTTTGTGAAGGAGTCTGGAAGTTGCTCGATATCTATCGTGTCTGCTTATACCCCAACTGACTGTATCCCCGACGCCGTCAAAGACAGGTTTTACGACGCTCTGTTGCGGCAAGCCAAGAGCTCAGATTCCACGGCAGTGAAGCATCGGTATTGAACACTGATGTGCTGTCGACGATGATGGTAGGACGGTCATATCTCCTAATGAACAATTCGACATTCTGTAATAGTTCATTTTCTCTATTGTAGCCAACTGAACCGCAGCGCTCTTTCTTCCATCGGTTCATCCGCAATATAGCCGAGCTTTATCCGATATCCTTTGTTTTCTTCCTTGAGGTTTTCCCACTCCAGGACTTAGATTATCATGCGCGATAGAATAAGTTCCATCAATTTCCTAAACCACCCAGTTAGCACAGTCGCAACAGCATAAAAGTAGTCTTTGATGGTGTCAGAGAAACAGTCAGTTGGGGCGTAAGCAGACACGATGAGCAGCGACCGATCAACTTCCCGCTGGAGATTCCCTCACAGACGTTGCCAGACGAACCAGTATCCAGTTAAGCAAGGATTTTTCCACCCGGTGACTCAGGACGTACCAACTGCAGACGTGCCCAGCTGGAAGAGAGTGGAGACTGATGGGAAGGTTAACTCAACCACTGTGCTTACATCTTGATTTATTGTTTCTGATACACAACGCACATCAATGTCAAGTGATACCAGTGTAAGAGAAAGAATAGCTTGCTGTCCTGCCTGCTTCAGAGTGCGGATATTGAAGGCGACCAGATAGACGGCATCGGGGCTTGAAGATTGACTTCGAGCTGTCGGAGGATGTTGGCACAAAATGTTGCTTGCAAAACCGATGCAGGACAAACGGAGTCATCGGTCCTAACTGCCGAGCCTACAATGAGGGAGTTAGTAATGGTGTGGAGAGAGGGGGAAGAAAAAGTATATGGAAGAAAGAGAAGGGAGGTGTCGGCAGTAGCCTGTTTTTGCTTACCTGTTGTATGCAGCAAGTTATGCGACCCGGCTGGTGGCACCACGCGACGGCCGATGTGAAAAAAGCTGTCCAGCTGTAGCACCTTTTCGATGCCTAGCTGCCATGCCACTCGAGGGAAGCACGAGGGCTGGGATACTGCCAGGCTGCCTAAGCCTAGACAGAGGAAGTCGAGAGGCAGAGGTCGGGTTAGAAACCACGGACCTTCCGGTCAGTAAATTCGCGTTCTAACCACTGAGACATCTCGCTCTATGTGGCCGATGTGGCATAAGGTTATTCGTATGTGTGCAGTTCATGGTTATACATGGGCTGAGATACTGCCAGGACTCCCACACCTAGATAAGACGACTATGGTTCCCATCCAAAGCCTTTGTTTCAAAAGCTTGACTGCAAGGCAGCGGTGTTTGGCGGGAAAGACAAGTGCATTCCGATTTTTACCGACCAAGTCGCCATACATGTTCCAAACCCCAACCTGGAGGACTGGGAGACAGTACTCTTCAGATCTCTCACCATTGACTAACCTGGTATGACAGACTCTGCGTGTGTTGCACGGACGCCTCCAATATAGCTCAGTGGGTAGCGAGGGTACACAAACCGTCACACCACGGCAAGGTCCAGTCTCTTCGTGACGGAAGCGTAGAGTGCATAATGCCACGAATAGAGGTCCTTTTTTACATGTCAAAAGCATGGCCGCTGCGTATGGAAGGCGTGCGAAGGCTCTCTGTGTTTGCTCATAGGTGCCTCCAAACCATTGGCGGGAACATCCCGTTAACAATGCTGAGGTAAGGCTTTGGATAAAAAGCTCACTTTTTTTCGATGGGTCGCACTCCACAGCTTGCGCTGATCAGGCCATCAATCCCGTATGTGATGGGGTGCTTCGCCATGTAGATCCCTCTTCGCCAAGCCTTGTGTCGGTCGGAGACAACCAAGAAGCGGTCAGTCCATGACTTGGCAACGAAGCAGGAAAGCCCTCACCAGCTAATTCGGTCGCCTTGCCACTTGCCGTCTCGTGGAATCGGGGCCGCGGGACGAGGCAAACCAAAGTTCATCGACCCTGATATATGTGGCTGTCAAGTACTCAATGGTGGTTAGGTATCAAAACAACCGCCTTCACCGAGTAGCTCTCTCTTCCGCCCATACCGGACAGGTAAATAACAATAATCGTTCGGCTGTAACAACCTTTCGGTGCACAGCTGCCGTGCCACCCGAACGAAGCACGAAGGCTGAGATACTGCAAGGTTGCCAAAGCCTAGACAGTGGTCGAGATCCCAAGGTTGGGTTCTAATCATGGACTTTCCGATGAGTATGTTTGCTCCTTAACTACCGGACATGTAGAACCATTTGAAGTACTTATTGGGCAATCGCTTTCAACGCGCGGCTTTGGTTTCTTTACCCTCCTTATCATCAGTGAACGAAGTTGTAGCAGCTGAAACCATGCATGCCACCGCACGGTTTGTGAGCTGAAAAAAGTGAACTACATTGTTCACAAACTTCCGGGCTATTCCTTGGTGAGCAAGGGTGGTAAAGAGAACGGACCAGTCAGCCGAATAGAATGTGCATCACAAATCTAAAAATACTAAAATTGTGAGTCGTTTATACGTATAGCGTTGTTTTAGCACCTCGAGTAGTGTGAGGATTTGGTCAACACAGTCTCTATTAGGCCAGAATCCCAACTGCTGCTCTCGAGTCCATGTTTCACGAGCCATCATAAGGCGAGGAAGGATAAGTGACGCTCAGAATCCCGTTACGACTGAAGTAAAGCTGATACTCTGTGATTACTGCACTCACCACGGGTCTTTTTTCTAATGGGCACTGGCACAGATTTTCGCATTGCCTGGGATTTCACGGATTCGCGAACTGGTACACGCGACCGAGGCTTTCGCCCAAGCTTACCGGGTCGGGTTTGTTCTGGTTGTTCAGTGACTTCCGTTCACCTGAAAGGCATAAGCGAAAAAAGGGTGTAGCACTGCTCTTCAAATTCTCAGTGCAAAACAGTAATCTTGCCAGCGCGAGGACTCAACTAAAAAGGCGTTTAAAAGTGCTTCGGATTGGGTACACAGTGTGAATAACCTTCGGAGGAAGGTTATTCCACGCATTAACTACCCGAAATGAGAAAAACTGTTGCCTAATAAAGGTTTGCGCTCTGAACTTGGAAATTTTACAATGTCGCCACCGTGTTAGTTGGGTTAACGGTGGAAAAAAGCTGTTGGCCAAACCTTGCTCTGACAGGGCATAAGTAACTATTAGGTCTTTTCGGAGGCGACGACAGTCCAGGGGATAGAGGTTAAGCAACGCGGGACGCGTTTCATAGCCCACGGATTTAAGGCCGGCAACCATTTTTGTAGCAGCTCATCAAACACGCTCAATGAGGGTTACGTCTTTCCTGCGTCCTGAGCAGACATCTGGGTTGGCATATTCAAGATGCGGTCTAACGTATCTGGAAGTCAACGCGAGTAATACGGAGGAAGGTTCGCCGAGTCATCCGTAGAACGGCGAATGTCTTTTTGGCCGACTTTTCGTAGTGCAGTGAGAAGGACATGTTTGAAGAGAGCCAGATAACCAAATCCTTTTTGGCATCTATAGATACGAGGATATATCTTCGTACTGTCTTCTGGTCCATCCTCACGATCCATCCTCACGGTTTATCCTCACAAAGTCTCCTCCGAATGACATACGGATACACTTTTCGTCATTCAACGGAAGGCGCCAGTCCCATGACCACTGCGGTACAACGTCTACATCCATTTGAAGGGAATCGGCATTCGAACCCCAGGATTTAAATCGTCTGCAAAAAGTGGACATGGACTTGAAAGAACAGCTGGAAGGCGGTTCGGGTAGATGAGAAACAGAATTGGTCCCAATCATCCTCCCCATTATCATCGACAGTATGACACCAGTGTTCAATACCGATGCTTCACTGCCGTATACTCATTTCTCTGAAAGCCTTATTGTCAAGAAAAGAATAAAGGTAGACGGGGAAGGGACTTGGTGCTAGCTTACTGCAATCACTCCGAGGTGCCGAGCCTCCACTCATTCAGGCAATCTGGATAGAAACTGACAACAACGCCACTGACATCGGTTGGCAGCCATATCTTGCAGCGTCTCCAACCAGGCGCAGTGGGGATCACGCGGTCCCCATCCTCGAAGGCAAGTAGCGCGACAGCACCGAAACGTTTCGTGATTTCTCTCATACCCTTCTGCCAGGTCAAGGGTTGGCCACCTCTCTGATCCCGCTACTCTGAATTAGGCATGGAAAACAGCACTCTTCGGCAAACGATGTTTGGGCATACGCAACACATGTCCCAACCAACACAGCTTCTGGTGCTGGACACATTCTTCAATGGAAGTACCCGTTGTACAACCCAAAACTCGCTTTCTAACTGCCTCGTTAGGGATTCGCCGACACCAACCCACACGAGCTATGGTTCTGAGACAGCGTTGTGGAACACCTGAAGACGTCTCAGTTCCGCTGCTCGAACGGGCCAAGTCTCACCAGCCATACAACAAAACAGCCCGCACTGTAGCTTGATACACGCGTCCCCTGAGATTCAGCGATATATCAGTTTAACGCCATAGGTGTCTTAAATTAGCAAACGCGACCCGAGCCTTGCAGATTCGCGCACTGACCTCATCTGTCACACTACAATCAGAACTAGTACAACCTCCAAGGTACGTAAAACGCTCCACAACTTCCAGTGTTACTTCCTGGATTGTAAGTGGCGTGTTCAGTGACTGCATGTCCAGGAGCATGACCGTACACTTTTTTGGTGCAAATTGCATACCAAAGGACGGCACAACTTTCATCAGTTCATCCAAAAACACCAAAAACAACATCCAAACACCTACATATTCCAGATCCACAAGGATTTCGTCACAGGCTATCTGAATACCGGAGTTTTGGAGACCTTCCAGCGTTCGTCCCATGATTTCATCGATCACGAAGTTAAACAGGAATGGGGAGAGTGGGCTCCCTGACGGACACCACTTTGTGTACGGAAGCTTTTGGAGAGCTCGCCGTATACCCTCACATGCCCGGAAGTCTTGGAATATAAAGAGCTTATGTTCACGAACTTCCAGGGCATTCCTTGGTGGGCAAGTGTGTCAAGCAGAACAGACAGGTCAACCGAGTCAAATGCGCCTTAGAAATCCAGCACTAGAATTGTGGGTCGCTTATACGTATGGCGTTGTTCTAGCACCTGGCGAAGTGTGAAGATTTAGTCAACACAACCCCTACCGGCCCGGAATCCCGCTTGCTGCTCTCGAGTCAGGGTTTTACGGGTCACCATAAGGTGACGAAGCACCAGTGACTCCAACAGTTTCGTTACGACCGGGGTCAACCTGATCCCCCTGTGGTTGCCAGACTCACTACGAGCCCCTTTTGTGAAAATGGACACTATCGCCGACTCTCCCCGGTTGTCTGGGACAGACTCCTTTTCCCAAATGCAAGCAAACAAATCAGACGAACGTTGACTGAGGACCTCACCCGCATCTTTGAACAATGCGGGTGGGAGGTCATCCGGACCAGGAGCTCGGTGGTGCTTGAGAGAACATATGTAGTCGTAGGTAGTTTCACGTTCACCGTCCAGAGTTCTACGTCACCTGTGGGCTCCAGATGGGTGCCAGCTGGTGGCCATGACAATTGTTGTTCGAAGTATTCGGCCCAACGGTCGAGGCGTTCTTCTTTATTCGAAATGTCCACTCCATTCCGATCCTTGACGGTTTGGCTCACAGGTGGTTTCCGGGGACCAGTCGCACGGATCAACTGAAAGAATCTTCGAACATGACCGGCTTTCTAGGCTTCTTCCATTCCCTTGGTTTTCTGTGTCCATCACACTGCGCGCTCGGCTTGCAATCATCTTCACTTGACGTCTGATAATTCGTTGCATCGAAGTCGGCTGGGATATTTCTCCGAGATTTAAGCAGTGCCACCGTTCGGTCTGATATACATCATCATCATCATCATCATCATCATCATCATCATCATCATCATCATCATCATCATCATCATCATCATCAGCTGTAAGAAACCGTGTACTTGTCGTACAGTGGTTGTAGCTGCCACAGTTTCGTCCGCCGATGATTTGGGGAGGTGAGGTAGGTAGCTGCGCATTGGAGGCGCGAGCTGCGTAAATGCACCACTGTCAATGGGCTGTTACGTCGGGGAATTGGGAAGGGGGCTATGCATTGAAGGCAATAGCTTGGATGCATGAGCGCCATTGAGGGCGCGATTGGGCCATGTCTGACAATGTCTCTAACCATTGATGTGGCCCGTCTCGGGGTCCCCATCCAGGAAGACGGCAGTGACCAGCGCAGCTGAGTTTGCTGGTAATGGCTTTTATACTTCGCTGCCAAGTCATTGTTTGACCGCCTCTGGCTCGTTTCCACCCTTCACGTGGTTGTGCGAAAAGAACCCTTCGAGGAAGTCGGTCGACTGGCATGCGCAGCACGTGGCCAAGCCAGCGCAACCTATGCAGTGTGATCAGTTCATCTATCGAGGGTGAGTTATTCCTCCCGAATACCATTCGACGTACTTCAGCATTGCTGATCCGGTGTTCCCACCAGATTCGGGCAATGCTCCGGAGACATCGGTGGTCAAACACTGAAAGTCGTTTGACGTCCTCGGCGCGCAGCGGCCAGGTTTCTGATCCGTATAGTAATACGGAGCGCACAGCAGCATTATAAACTCGACCCTTGACGGATAAGCTGATGTCACGCCTACGCCACAGGTGACGCAGGTTCACAAAAGCTGCTCGGGCCTTCCCAATTCGGATGGAAATATCATCTTTCGCGAGACCACCGGGACTAATACAGCTGCCCAGGTAGACAAATTTGTCTACTACCTCAATCGGTTCACCCGCAAGCACTAGGCTAGGGTTCGGGCCCACCCAGTCTTGCACTAGCACTTTACACTTTGCAGGTGTGAAGCGCATGCCGAACCGTGAGGCGGAATTAGTTAGATTATTTAATATTCTTTGCATTACCACGGCGTCAGATCCAAGAAGAGCTATGTCGTCTGCATACTCGATATCTGTAAGCGGACGCCCCGGGAGCGCTTCGACCCCACAGGCAGTAGAGGCTGATAATGAGTCTTCCATGATCGTATCAATGACGAAATTGAAGAGGAAAGGTGAAAGAGGACAGCCCTGTCTGACACCACTTGATGTGGTGAACTCAGAAGAGAGCTTCCCGTAGACCTTCACACGGCCGCGGGAGTTGGCGTACAGCGCCTTAAGAAGGGTCAAGAATTTAAGGGGGACACCTTTGCTCCACAGACACTGCCATAGTGCCTGGCGGTCTACAGAGTCAAAGGCAGCCTTCAGATCGAGAAACACAACCATTGTTGGTTGCTGGAAGCAGTGTCGCTGTTCAAGAATCTGTCGGAGGGTGAAGATATGATCGATGCATCCTCTTGCAGGACGGAACCCAGCTTGGTTTTCACGGATTTGTCTCTCCCTGTGTTCAGTTAACCTTCGAAGGATAAGACCAGAGAGTACCTTCGATGCCACAGCTAACAGGCTGATGCCACGGTGGTTTTCGCACAGCGTCCGCGTACCCTTTTTGAAAATAGGGATAACTGTCGACATGCCCCATTCTGCAGGCACCTTCTCTTCGTTCCATATAGCACCAGCAAGCTTTGTCAGATGGGTCACCAGGGATTCTCCGCCTTCTTTGAAGAGGGCTGGATAGAGACCGTCCGGTCCTGGTGCCTTCTCACGTTTTAGTACGGATAGTTCGTACTTTATTTCTTCTTCCGAAGGACGATCAAGGTTTACATTCCACTGGCCCGTATGCATTATCTCCACAGGCTGTGTTGCAGGAGGCCAGCTGAACTGCTCTTCGAAGTGTTCGGCCCATCTTTCCAGTCGACGTTTTTGGGAGTGAATTAATGAGCCGTCTTTTTCACTTATCGTTTCGCTGACCGTTGTTTTCCTGGGACCAGTCGATCGTATCAGTTGATATAGGGCACGGCTGTTTCCCGTAGCAAAAGCCTTCTCCATCTCTCGAGCTTTCGATTTCCACCAGAGCTCTCGGTCTTTCCTTAGGCTCTTCACTATTTGGCGTTTAAGGGATTTGCGTGCGCCGTCGTACGCGTTGCCTGCTGGTATGGATTTCCGGGCATCAATCATGGATAGCGACCTCGCCGATATCCAGTGGTTTTGTGGTCGAATCGGGGAGGTTGGACAGACAGCACTGAACGCCGCTAACATGGCTTCTTTCACATTTTGCCATGCTTCATCTACACTCGCACTGCCAGTGCATGTAGAGAGTTGTTGGGCTAGCTCAGATCGGTACTGTTGAGCTATGGTCGATCTTCGAAGATACTGGATTGGCATGCTTCTTTCTAGTTTGCGAGGGCCTGAAGGGAAGCGAACTGTCAGGCGTGCACGCACCATGGCGTGATCGGAATCAAGTGGAGTGCCCCAAAAGGAACGGCAGTCTTGAATTGTGGCTCTCCACCGGTAGCTGATGGCCACGTGGTCCAACTGGGTCCACGGTTGATTTGCAGTTGGTGGCCGCCAGGTCACGCGATGCGAACGCTTATGTTGAAAGTTCGTACTTGCCAGAAACAGTTCATGGTCAGCACACAACTGAAGGAGTCGATCTCCGTTGTCTGTGCGGCGAGCATCGACTCCAAATCGACCGCCCAAATGTGATTCCAAGGAGCTCAGACGACCCACTTGAGCATTCAGATCGCCTGCAAGGATCACAATATCAGTGCTTTTTGCCTGCCGAATGAGCCCGGATAGTTCTCGATAAAAGGTATCCTTCTCAACATCAGAACTGCAGTCCGTTGGGGCATAAGCCGACACTACAAACAGGCAGCGCTTTTTATGCCGAGAGGCATTGAGCTTGATTGAACTGGATAATCGGACGGCGCAAAGCCGACTGTTCACTGGGATCCAATCCAGCAAAGCGCGTTCAGCTCTGGGGCTGAGTGCAACTCCCACGCCATATAGTCCACGAGTCATCGCTTCTGGGTCACCGGACACACGGAGGGAGAAATGTGAAAGAGCTGAGTTCATCCTTGGCGTTCTGAGATGCATAACCACGCTTGGGTCTTGTATGCGTGTTTCGGAGACACAGCATACATCAATTTTAAGGGAGTATAAAGTTTCAGCAAGCTCTGCCTGTTTGCCAATTTGACATAGAGTACGGACGTTAAAAGCTCCTATATAGAAAGGATCTCGTGGATTTAGAAGGGTGTTATTTTGTTTACTGTTAATAGGCAGCAAGGGGCATAGGGCCTTTCGGTCAGATAACTGACAGTCAAGTGACCCAGTGACATTTGCTTGTGTGGTGGGAAGGGGTTGGGGAGGGACATCGGTGGACACAGAACTGCGCGGGCAAATGATACTTCCCGGTTGCCCAGGCCGAAGAAGGGGGTTTGGTTGAGGTACCCCACCTTGAGCCTTTGACTCAAAAGTCTGACCCACAAGGCAGTGGGGGGATCTAGGGTTTTGTTCAGGGACCCTGCCCCTAGCCTCTGACTTAAAAGTCTGACCCACGAGGCAGTGGACAGTAGGGTTTTCTTTGGGGACCCTGCCCGGAGCCGATGACTCAATAGTCTGACCTGCTCGGCTGCAGGGGGTTGGCCTAACCCGAGGGCGCAGGGAATAAGGCATTACTGTCTCATTCCTGATGCGGCTGCGCACAGCAGGTGCCTTTTGAGCAGCACCGGACTCTTGGTTTTAGAAGTATTTCGACCGTAGTGGATAATGTGCCGGCGGTCACGGTCAGCGATAGGAATGTGCGGTTTTTGGGACCGACCTTTTCTAATCCGTCCTTCCTCCGGGGAAGGCAGCACTGCTGCTTCCATAAATATGGACATGCTGGTCACCTGGGGGAAACACCTTACTGCCTTCACACTCCTGTCGCAGAAGACAGTACGACTTTACCCCCAGACCGCCTCGTAGCACGATTACTCGTAGTACGGGGTCTCGCTGCTCTTGGTCTGACTGCTCCCCTTTGGCCCTCCTGGCATGGTTGCACCTTGTGGAACGACGTTCCAGCCAGTGTAGCCCGGGGGATCATTGCAGCACTCAAGCCCGACCATCACGTCAAGGTGGCAGCTTTAGGTCGGGGGTCTGATATCCAGTGCTTGAGTGCGCCTGGTGGTGCCGTAAAACAGGCGAAATTCCCAGCACTATGCAAAGAGGTGGCAATCTCGTATCAGTACGCGTTCACGTCTGATGGTGGAGCATTTGGAAGGGACTCTAGAAGACGATTCTGGTAAGTTCGTCTAACATCTGGATCTGCCAGTCTCCCAGTTGCCAAGCTATTTGTCCGGACCTTACGCGGTCCTGGAAAGCGCAGGGAGAAGCAGTTCCGGACGAGCGCGTGGTCGGAATCCACAAATATGTTCCAAAACGACCGGCATTCAGTTATTGATCCGCGCCATCGGTAATTGATGGCAATGTGGTCGATTTGAGTTTGTGGTCGGCGTGTCGTTGGAGGACAACATGTGACCAGACTACTTCGGCTAGTTCGGAAGGTAGTACTGCATAAAAACAGCCTGCGATCAGCATACAGCTGAAGCAATCGTTCCCCACTGTCCGTACGTACCGAGTCCAATCCATGTCGACCTCCTAATTGAGTCTTGGATACACTAAGCTTGCTCAATTGTGCATTCAAATCTCCAGCAACCACCACGATGTCTGAGCTTTTAGCTCGCCGCAGCAGGGCATTCAGGGCGCCATAAAACCTATCTTTGACGGCGTCGGAGCTACAGTCAGTTGGGGCGTAGACAGACACGATAAACAGACATCGATCAACTCTTTCACAAACGTTGCCAGACGAACCGCGCAGAGGCAACTGTCAACAGGTATCCAGTCAAGGAAGGGCACTTCCGCCCGGTGACTTAGGACGAAGTACAACTATGAACTACAAACATATGTTGCGGTGTCTCCAACCAGGCGCAGTAGGGGTCACGCGGTCCCTATCCAGGAAGACGAGTAGCACCGACAGCACCCAAAACAGAGTCTTGAGGAACTCCAGTGAGGACCGTTGCCAAAGAAGAGCAGGTGGAGATGTTCTGTCTGATAGAAGCGTCTTAGTCAAGGGTAGGATTTTCCATTAAATCCTGTAAGATTCGAGTTTGTGGAGCAGCGGGACGTGGGGGGCTTGATCGAATGCCTTTAAGAAGTCGAAAAATATGGTAGCTGATATGGATTCTTCGTCCTTGACTTGGGTTAAGCTGTCCATAGAAGAAAATCGTTCAGCTGTAACATCCTCCCGGTGTCTAGCTTCCACGCCACTTGAGGGAAGCACGAGGGCTGGGATACTGCCAGGGTGCCCAACCCTAGACAGGGGAAGTTGAAAGGTAGACACCCATAGATACGAGCATGTTCGTCACGCAAGAACAGTTTAGGAGGAATCCATGTTGCGATGGGGATATCAAGTTGTTGGCACTGAGGTGATTTAAGATGGTCCGCTTCAGAATGCTTTCCATCACCCTGCACGGAAAGCTGGTGAGGTCAATAAGCCTGTAGCTGCTGGGCGATAGGCGGTCACCAGTTTTGTAGATTGGCGTGACAATCGTTTCCCTCCAAGTAGAAGGGAGGTCGCCTTCGTCAAGCTACTGACGAAACACCAGGTAGAAATGCGTTATCAGTGTGAACGACCTTTCCTTTAGGATCCTTGGATGGAACTCGTCTGGCCCCAACGTGTTGAAGGGCTTGGTGATTGTCCTCCTCCGTGAGAACCAAGTTGGTTCGAGGCCGTTCGCAGTTACGTGTTTACAAGATTGGATGTGACGAGGTCGCCGGGGCAGAATACAGGCCTGTAGACTTCAGATACTACGTGGCCAAGATCTTTATGGATTCTGCGAAGCTATGGTTACGGAATTCGAGAGCAGGAAATTTGTGAACGGCTATCGCCAGTTTCCTTAGCAGCAGTCGAAATTTTCATGCATCACCAAATTGACCAAATTAGTTTGCAAACAAGAATCATTTGAAAGTTCGCCCACACGTAGCGTCAAAAGTCCGAGCTGGAAAACGAGGCCCAAATAATCTTGTTGTATTTGCCGACTTACGGCGCATCAACGTTTCATTAGGCCTCATTTGATTTTTCTAACTGTTGCCACCGCCGTTTAAAATTGCGTAGATCCGTCCTACTAAAGCTTCCATCGAGAGTTCGAGTTGACACGAAAAACAATTGTTACTTGTTGCACCTTGCAACTCCTTGGTTCGATGTTCCTCCACTACGTTATAACCAAATTCATGATAGTTTGAGACAACAGTCAGTTCAGACAAAAAGAATTCCTACAGCCGTGATCAAACAGTTCCCCTCAAAGTCGAGCCGGGAGCCTCCTGCGGCGGCGCCTAGCTAAAAATGTTCGATTCTGATTGGCCTATTTTGGCGCCGCGCCTTGGATGCACGCTGCATTTTTCTGCAACACCCCTGCGAGCGAAGTAAAACTTTCTACGTCCAAACCCTACATTTCTTTGCATATGTGCTCAGACCAAAAATCACCCTCATCTGCGGTCATTTTTTTGCGATTTGTTTTAATTAATCCCCTTTCGAAATTTTTGGCGGACATTCGACTTTGAGCCTGCTGTACATGAGAGAGATGCCAGCTAAAGATGTCCGGTTCTGAGTGGCCTACGTTCGCCGCTCACTACAAGCAGACCCAAATTATGTTCGCCGAAACTATTAGGTTTTCGAAGTTGTGGCTTTTACGGAGAGCTAGTCTAGTCCATTTGCACTTGTAGGTGGTATGTTGCTCATAGCATTTCCCAGTTAGAACGCGTCCGCTCCTGGGTGCAGAACCTGTGCGGAATCTGTGCAGAACTTCTGTAGATCTGTTCGCCTTTTGAGCCGCGGGAGATCGAGACGTTTAGGAGGCATCAAAGCTTCCTTAATTGTCTCGCAGTGATAAAAAAAACCACAATGCCTTGCAGTTCCGGGTCCCTACGAACTGTAAACTGTCAACTGCTTTAAGTGGTTTTGTTTTAGTGTGCAGCGCCATCGTTGGCGGGAAGCTCTGCATTCTGGTTGTCTTCACGTGCGGCTAAGAGAGTGAGTTTCTGACGCGCCGCCTGTCCCAGGTGCTGCCCCGAGAACATGTGGAACGTACGTTTTACTTCGTTACCACCATCTAAATTCTATCAGCAGTTCCACATATACAACACTTCCTGCCGTGGACGATCCGGAACCACGCAGTTCGACGCCGCTCATCGGATTTGTTTAATATGCTGTTTACTTTATTTCCTAGAAGGAACTCTCCAAATTCAAAGGCCAACGTAATTTCCTAAGACCTGGCCAACCTCATTCTCAGTGAATAAATCACCATGTTGTAACTTATCTATGTTATGGAGAATTTGGAGAGGATCTGCTCGTTGCTCCAGAGACTGCATATGAAGCTGGATGCTTTAGTACCCACGAGCAGTTCTCAGGCGCTCACTGAACCCCTTTTACCCCTGTCGTCTATCGATGAACTCCGGAGGTATGAAGAACACCTCCGAAATGGTCCGCATTATGCCCAGCTGGTAGGTATTTGTCGTAGTCAAGATTAGTGATTTCACAAAGGTAGAAAGGTGGCTCCTGCAGGAGGTTGGTGATGTACAACTGTACTTGTCCAATATCCTTACACGGACTTTGGCACCAAGGCTCGCCTTACTCCTCAATTGGCGCGGTATAAATGAAAAAGCAGCCTTCGGGTCAGCCAGGCTGGCCGAAGGACTTATTTGTATGTATTTAATGGTTATTTCTTCGTTACAGACGATACAACTGAAAAGTTCCCAAACATCAGCCTACGGCAAATCAAGGGAACTGTTCATCGCTGGCTTGAAAACAAACGGCAGAAAGTTCGAAAACGCCTGCAGAGAGCCACCAAGAATGACAAATGATGCCCTTAAGGGCAGTACTGTAATTTTTTAAAAAGTCCTTTATATAAAAATTTCTACTTGAAAACACTTATTTATATCCAGGAAGGTAATATACTGAAGAAAGGTTTGCGGGTGGGTGGATTATCATGGCACGGGAACGTAGTATTCAGAAAGTTGGTGAGTTGTACTAAGGGAAGAAACAAATGCCTATAATGAGATAAATTTGCGCGCCGGAAGACTTTAGCTAAGTGCGGACTGGGTGCATAAATTCCGGTACTGAGTACGGATTTTCCGCACCCGAGTGCGGACTGGGTGCGGAAACTTGTTTCATTTCCGCACAGAATCTGCACCCAGGTGCAGAGGCATGCGGATATTGTGCAGAAATTTCCGCACCCGGGTGCATGCTGCTGAGGAAGGTTATTCCATGCAGCAATTACCCGAAATGAGAAAAAAGTCTGCCTAATGAAGGTGTGCGCATTGAGCTTAAAGATTTCTTACCATGTCCCCGCCGTGTGTTTGCTGGGCCAACGGTGAAAAACCTGTTGGCCAAGCCTTGTTCAAACAGGGCGTAAGTAAGAATTAAGTCCCCTCGGAGGCGACGATACTCCAAGGGAAAGAGGTCAAGCACCACGAGACGGGTTTCGCATGGACTTGAGACCGGCAACCATTTTCGTAGCAGCTCGCTGGACACGCTCAATGAGGATTACGTCTTTTGCGTCCTGAGTAGACAACCGGGTTGGCATATTCAAGGAGCGGTCTGACATAGGCCCCATAGAGTATTTGGAAGTCCGTGCGAGTAATACGGGAGAAGGTGCGCCGAATCATCCGTAGAACAGCGAATGCCTTCTGGGCCGATTTCTCAAGGTGCAGTGAGAAGGACAGGTTTGGAGAGAGCCAGATACCCAAATCCTTTTGGCATCTATCCTCGTGATGTCTTCTGGTCCTTTCTCACCATGCATGACAAAGGAGTTCGCTGAGTCTCCTCCAAATGACATATGGACGCACTTTTCGTCATTCAGAGGAAGGTGCCAGTCCAACGACCACTGCTTTGCGGCGTCTACATCAATTTGGAGGGCACTGGCATTGAACTCCACGATTTCAAGTCGTCCGCAAAAGTAGACATGGACTTGCAAGAACATCTGGAAGGTCATTGACGTATATCAGAAACAGCAAAGGTCCCAAAACGGAGCCCTGAGGAACTCCAATGGAGACCCGCCGCAGAAGAGTAGGTCGAGCCTACTTTCACTCGGAATGATCTGTCTGATAGGAATGCCTTGATCCAGTGTAGGATTTTCCCTTGAATCCCGTAAGACTCGAGTTTGTGGAGCAGGGGACGTGTGGGACTCGATCAAATGCTTTTGAGAAGTCGAAAATATGGCATCCGATATGAGTCCCTCGTCCTTGGCTTGGGTTAAGCTGTCCATAAATACGAGCATGTTCGTCACGCAGGAACGGTTTGGGAGAAATCCGTGTTGAACTGGAGAAATCAAGTTGTTGGAAGTAAGGTGATCTAGAATGGCTCGCTTCAGAATGCGTTCCATCACCTTGCATGGCACGCTAGTGAGGCTTATAGGCCTGTAGCTGCCAGGCGATAGTCGGTCACCAGTTTTGTAGATTGGCGTGACAATCGCTTCCTTCCAAACAGAGGGAAGGTGGCCTTCGTCAAGCGACTGACGAAACAGCAGATGGAAATGAGTTGCCAGTGTGTACGACGTTTCCTTCAGGATCCTTGGGTGGACTTCGTCGGGCCCCAACGCGCAGAATGGGTTGATCTTGTGCAGGAGTTGACGAATGTCCTCCACCGTGAATACCAAGTCGGTTAGAGGCCGTTCGTAGGTACGCCTTGACAAGGTTGGATGTGACGAGGACGCTGGGACTGAATACAGACCTGCATAGTGATCTCTGTAGAACTCAGATACCACTATTGGGTCACTCGTGGGTTCCCCGTTCCTGTCCCTCAGGGAGAACGCGGATGGCTTGTTTCTTCGGCGATGTCGCATGTATTTGAACAGCACATTTCTGTTCTTCCGGGCGAGGTCTAGAATGGTGGCTTGTTTTCGTATGTTCCATTGGCGGATTTCCGATTTACAGCGGTTCCGCATTTTACGAAATGCCAGCTCATCTTCTGTGTCTCCTGTAGTCAACTTTTGAAAATAGTTGTGACCTCTTTTCCAGAAGACGCCGGATCCTTTTGGGTAGTTTACGGCTCATCCGACTGCGTGCTGGTTTTTTGGGACGAACATCGCGTCAGCCTCGTGAACTTTCTGGACAATAGTCCTATATAAGTCTTCCACTGAGGCTGGCCCCAGTTTAACTTGGTTAAGAAAGATGCGCATTCCCGAAAAGTCTGCACGGCAGAAGTTTCGAATCCACGTTTGGGGTTCGGGATTTCTGGCCCAATAGCAGATGAAATCAAAGGTGAGCACACAGTGGTCGCTATGTCCCAGTGGAGCGTTAATTGTCACCTGATCAACGAAATGTCTTTCGTTGGTGATGACCAAATCCAGGAGGGACGGTTGTTGGCCCGCGCGGTATCTGGTGGGTGCAACGACATGTTGAGTCCAAGCGCTCTGTTGAACGACTTGGTCAGCGCCGCTGCAAGAGGTCCACTTGATCCGACGCACTGGAGCTCCGTCCAGGGGCCAGAGCGTTGAAGTCACCTACCAGCAGGGATGAGTGAAGTGGTAGCTGGAGGAGAGTTGCCCAAGGGTTCGTATGAGGGGTGGTCATCTTCCGGAGGACTCGAGGGGCCACGGTAGACCACACCGAGAAGGAGAGAATCGGACCGCGCAGCGGGACTGAAGCCACAGTGCATCGCAAAAGGTGCAGGAGTGGTATCAGAGAGGACAATGGGATTGGCAGGGCCGCATGTAAGTACAAAGCAACCCACCAGCCCTCCTTTGGTTTGAGTCAGCTCGAAAACAGAGTAGCCGTCTATTGAGATCTCCGCGTCAGAGACATCTGGTGTGAGCCAGGTCTCTGTGAGTGCGATAATGGACGGCTGTTCAAAACAAACTGACTGTTTAATATCGCAAAGTTTGTTGGAAAGGCTAAGGCTTTTGTGGACAAGCATTTCAACACTGTCTCTGCTGCCTCTGAGGTGAGGGGCCGAGAGTTGTGTAACCAGGGGGTAGCAGACTTAATAGCTGTACGTCGTGTTTGAGTCGAGGGCTCGAAGAGACCTCTGAGGCATACTTGTCTGCTCCCTCGATTGGTGGTTTCGAGGGTTGCTTTTAATTTGCAGGTTTTTTCGCCCTGTGGGAGCCCGGTTTGCGCGTGCCCTCTGCTTTGGCGGACGAAGTTTTTTCACCGTGGGCGAAAATTTCGACACTGCTGCTTGTAGCCTTTCAGTAACGCCTTTTTGACGACCACACTTGCTGTTGTTCAAGGAGTTGAGGCAAATTTGCGTCTGTTTGGTTTCTTGGGCATTTTGGCGCGGTTTGATAGAGACGTCTCTCTGAGTCTTTGAGCGCTGGGTGGCAGCACCGAGTAGTTCTTTTGGTGGTGCTCCCATGAGGCTGATTTTCGCAGAGGACTGCACCTTGAAGCCAGCCAGCAGTTTTCTGATTTGGCGAATCGTATATAGCTTTTTTATCTGCAGTCGCCCTTCTTTCGCGCTTGTGTGGACATCCGAGTCACCCGCGATCAGCGTGGCCAACTGGGTGTATGAGGGACTTTCCGTTCGCCTGGTCAGGTTTGAGGCTTTGACTGTCGGGGTTCTGGGCGACAACTGTGTCCACAATCAAAGAGGCCACTTTTAACGGAATGAAGCTGGAGAGTGGTAGTTTCACAGCCTCAGTGGTTGTACGGTTCTCGCAGCATTCCCCGATGTCGATGTCAGCGCATGTGGTTGGTTTGCCGGTAGGCCTCGCCACTTGACTCCGCTCGTCTGACCCAACCCAGCTCAGTTGTGGCTTGGGTGTGGAGCTCACTGCTGCAAATTTGTCGTCTGTTATGGAAAGGAGCGCTGATAATTCCACGTACTTTGGGCGCTCCGTCCACTTGAGGCTTGCCTCCTCCAGAACATCGCTGCCTTTGGAATTCGAGGAGTCTGCGGTGGTTGAGTAGAAACTGCTGTCCGGAGTCGCGGTCGTTTTCCTCGGCGTGCTTTCAGGAGCACAAGGGGCTATAACTACAATCGGTTTGGTCATAAGTGTGGGGTCGGCCGAACTGGCGCCATCCGGAAGTCTTTTCTCACCTCGTCTCTAGAACTGTTGCGGCCTAGCTTCCGTGCGTCTAGAAGGCAATCCTCAGATAGACGCCTGATCGTTGGATTTGCCTTTGGATGCTGACAGCCCGCCCCAAGATCTTCTGTACGGCCGGCGGCGAGGAAGCGGTAACGAGAAGCCCAAGTGTTCGCTTACTTCCCTTCTGGTGTAACTAGTCTGCGAAGCGATTCGTGGTCAGGCTTTCAGAGGACACTGTCAAGGAGCGATTGTGCCTGCTCCTCTGGCGTGATTTTTCTAGAGAATGACCCCCAGATTATCAGTCTGCTCTCCCTTACGCGCCTGTCCACTAGGGGCGCCGTGGCGGTCTTTATTGCCGCATCGGAGAGCTGGATGACGTTTTCTCGCAGCCAGCGGACCAGGGATGGATAGTGCTAGGTACTCGTTCAGCGAGGAACGTTCTTTATCAACTTTCGTCCAGGTCGCTGCGTTTTTGAGCTTGCGTCCGTCAAAGCTTTAGAGAGAGGCTCCGGTTTCGCCCCGAGTACATCGATTAAGGAAGGGCACTTACACTGGTCTGTCTGATTCGGTAGCGGGGAATTGGTTTTGCTTCTTATGGCTTTTTTCTTAGTTTGAGAATGCATAGCACCCTTGGTGTAGAGGCAACTGGCGCATACAAAGGGGTCAGGAGAGTTAGCCATTTGACTTACCTGGTCATCCTGTAAACCCGTGCATTTAAATTGCCGTTGGCCCTTTCAGGGGTGGCATTGCATACCACGTCTCACGTTCGACGGACAGTCATTTCGCCCACATCTGTTGTGGACCATCGAAGGCTGCAGAGAGCAGCCTGTATTGACTAGCGACATGATTGTGACTGGATGGAAAATAGGAACTGAGTGCAAAGTAACGGAGGTTATCGCGTAGATGTTATGTTAGTGTGAGAAAATTAAACAAATAGCACGTGCAAACTCCGTAAATAGTTTGAACAGTGAAAGAATTCTTTCACGAACTCGCACGAGGGGGAAAAACGAAACCAAGTTCGAACGTGCCGCTTCCTATTCAGTTAGTTCTAGCTTACGAGAGACAAAGCACTAAATCGCAATTCACTCTATTTTGGAGTTCTTTAGGAATGAAAATAACTTCTACGCAATATCCAATGCAAATTCCAACCAGGAAAATCGGTCACTGAGGTTTGTTTACTTCGTACTCACCAGATTTAACAACCGAGGTAATTTTGTTCGGCGAACTTCGTCACAACGCTCTTTCTTATAGAACTCAGCTTCACTTGTGTACAACATTGTCAGAAAACAGCGTGAATTGTGCAGTAGAGATGTGATAGTCATCTCTGTGGCTGATTGCCCTTTTCAGCTATGTATAACTGGCTTGTGGAGCATACAGCGTCAGGAGGTAAATTTAGGTAAATTACCAAAACGATGGTATCATTTCCATTAGGAATACGATTCACCACAGCCTCAGCTACACACGGCAATCAAATTCAATGGCCGGTGACAGCCTTTTATACTAGCAACTATACGAGTTCTCAATCATTTCGAATGCTTATTGTAACTGCTAGGTCCGCGTCTATGTGCGACGCTGCTTATGGGGCCTCACCTATGCACAGTAACTTAATTCAATGACAAAGGACTGTCTCTCTACTCATAACTATATGCGACGTCAATTATCTTCGCTACCCGCGGTAAACACCAAGCCAGTATCAATGCAAGCCGATGAAAATAAGGCCTAAACTATGCG